>JAJLXW010000582.1:36079-55021 GCA_030571515.1 Monosporozyma aquatica
ACCTCTTGGCAGGCTTATTATCCATAGAACCGGGAAAATAAAAAAAAATACGCGTTAAAATTTCGCGAAGAAAAAAAAATAAAATGAAATTTACTTCAAAACTAGAAAACTGTCACTCTAAGGAACAGCTTACTTCAACATTTACAAAAGAATCTACAAAAAATCCAAGGAGAAGTAAGACAACACAGTGATGATTTTACAAGCTGTTTCATACGTGGGGACAGTGCTAGGGTTTCTTTTTCTAACATTATCTATTGCGTCAGGGCTATATTACATTAGTGAAATTGTGGAAGAATATACAGAACCTACAAAGAGATTTTTGAAAAAAAGTATTTATGGAGTCATTGTCATACTGGTGTTATTGTTATTGTTCGATAAATTCCCAGTGAAATTGACCTTATTGGCTATTGTTTCACATTTAATTTATTTACAAAATTTAAAGAAATTCCCCTTTATTAGTCTTTCTAGTCCCAGTTTCCTATTAAGTTGTGCTAGTGTGGTGGTTAATCATTATCTATGGTTCCAATATTTCAACAAAGTAGAAATCCCACCACAATTTAGGTATAATCCGAACTATATCCCTGAGAGACGTGCCACTTTTGCTGAAGTGGCCTCCTTCTTTGGTATCTGCATCTGGTTTATCCCATTCGCTTTATTTGTCTCGTTATCTGCAGGAGATTATGTATTACCCACCACAGCTGAATTGAAGAAGACTGATGTCGATTTAAGTCTCAATGACACTGGCGGTGCTCCAAAATTACGTAAGAAGACTATGGGTCTAGCCAGAATGGTCATTAATAAATGTAGAAATTATATTACTATGGTATTAAGAATATTCGGGTTTAAGGTAAAAGATCGTTACGATGGATTGGCTATTTAAATAGTAAATATATCTATTTTTCGTTGTCTATATAGTAGTTCCTTCCATATATATGTAATTTTTTTTGAAATTTTATCACATCTCATCTGATCAATTCAATTAAATATTACTATCATCATCATCATCATCATCAAAAGACGTAACCATTTCAGGTAAGAATCTGGGTAGGGGTTCACCTTAGTCATAGAATGGTAACAGGATCTAATAACGATGGGAAGAATGTTACATTGAGAAATTCATTCTGGTCGCCCGATTATATTACAGGTATTGAAACATTTTTGGGTTTAATTGAACAAGATAATAAACAACTGTCTCAAGAAATCGATTTCTATAGAGATACATCTCTCAATTGTTTCAACCCTTTGATTGAGAATTTGCGGAGCACAACTCAATTACATGGCAATGGACCAATAACCCCCAGGGCTAGAACCATTTTAACTACATTTTTGGACAAAATAAAGAACAGTGAATTGCCCAAGATTAATGAAACTTGTGTTGCTCCATTATCCAAACGTTTACAAAATAATAAATTGTTCCATAGGGAGGTGGAAGATGAATTATATGCTCATTTTCAGGTATATCAAAAGAATTGGAAAGCGTTGAAGGGATCATATTTGGAATGTGGAAATCTAACCAACAATATTATTGGCTCTTTACAAACGGAAAATTCACTAACACCACCATCAAGTAAGCATCCTGATGAAGTATCTACAACATTACCAAGTGATTTATCATGTCTAGGGAAATTAACCTTCCCATACATTTTAGACGAAACATTAACTTTCAACAAGGAATCTGATTTCCAATCGTTTCTTCAAGAATTCGTTAAGAAAATCACTGCAAATAAATCTCTTACATCTATGTTCACAACTAGTAAGGAATATTTTTCTGCTCAATCATTATTAACTGCCTTGAAGGGAATAAATCCAACAATTGATAATTCATTATTTAATTTAAGCAGAATTTGTCAATTATTATTAACTGAGAACATTATTCAAGAGTATCAAACTATTGGGGGGACATATTTAAATAATATAAAATCAAACTTGATGAACATTTCAAAAGATGTGCCTCCTAAACAACCGATTTTTCAATTGGAATCATATTATCATTGGAATCCAGCATTATTCAATAACTATAAAACCCATAAAACATATGGTGATTTAACTAATAGTACCTTGACAAGTACAAATGTTGGTAGTAGAAGTATATCAGATACAGTTCACACTTGGTATCGACATGTTAGTGGCACCGAACAACCATGTTCAGATATTTCTCATTACTTGAATATGGATCAAATAAATGAAAGCATGGCTCGGTTGAACTCTTATCAGGACAGATATTTTGAAAGTTATCAGTCATTTCTCTATGCAAGAGTTCGATTGGAAACGGTACTGTTTCAACATTGTAAGAAGTACGAGCAATTAAGAGCTAAGAATGTTAAAGTGATAGAAACGTCCGCTGACATTTTTGAATCGAATATAGATAGTCTCATGACTAATAGAACTAATAATAATATTAAGAAAAAGACGCTTTCAACCACAGGAACCATTAATTTTACTCCCATTGGATTCTTCTTTCGTGATAATTCATTGCCATTTAAGAAATGGTTAATTCAAAAGACCTCCACGCAATCAATAATATATGAAACCATATTTTCTTGCTCGCACATTACACTAGATATTATAGATTCAATAAGATTGATAATACAGCATATTGAGAACGGTATAAATGAAGCTACGTACACTGATCAGCAAATACATAATTACTGGGGAAATGATATAGATTTCGTTCGAGCCACGAATCTAGAAACGGAATTTATTAAAATGTTTAAGAATATGACCAATGACATTTCAATAAATGCCAATACTACAAAATTACTCATTGAACAAAATTTACATGGTTCTAGATTTATACTGAAAGATTGGATAGATATAATAAAAATATTTTTACTTGAATTACCAGATAGTTTAATTCCAATGACCTTGTCCGAACAAATATTACACACAAAGGGTTTCGAATGGTTGCATCTGATTTCTGAAGAGAAACTAACAATAATCAATTTGATAGCTACTCATTTAAGAAAAACAAGCAATCTTGATGCACTATTCTTTCAAGGTAATGATATCCCATTTTTACAATACTTTCTGAGGATTCGGGGTCTTAACAAGAATTTTCAGGACGATGTTATACGATTATCAGAAATACTCATAGATCTATTCAGGCACCACTTAAATACTTTATCAGATACAATAAATAAAAATGTGAATGAACCGGTAATAAAAGGAATACAATTGCCATCTTTTGAAATATCTGTATCTGATAGAAAAGATACAAACAACCATAACTTATTAGATGCGGCTAATGTCAAATCTAGACAGTATCGTAATATTCCTGATCACAAGAGAAGTGTAAGTATGTCCGTCTTATCTTCGAGCTTTAGAAAATTGTCTGATAAGGACATAAAGGAAACCGACCCAGAATTTATTCCATTGCCATTCAAAACGAGTTCTACACCAGGATCTCCTTCAAATTTGCAGAATTCCCAAAAGAGGAAAAGTGGAATTAACCTATTAGCTGCGTCGATTGATAACCTAAACTGTACGTAATAATCATTTGGAAACTCTATGGAAATATACATTACGTGTGAGTAGTCAACCTATTGTTCATCTACATTAGTGTATTTATCATCGCAGTATGTTCCTGCTTCACTCGCTATGTTTATTTTTTTTTTTATTTTAGTATTTTATTAGTTTTAAAGGCAAGAAAAAATATGAAATGACACAAAATAAATCTGGAATGAAAAGAAGATCTCATTGGGTAGAGGTACCAACATCGAAGGGGTTACGGCAGGTCTAAATATATCGAAACAGTTAGATTTACAGAAACAATAACAAGGGCATAGGAAAACGTATCTTTATAAGGAGAAAAGGAACTTCTTTTCCTTCAAATCAAATTTGAGAAAGTAATGACTAGTAATCAACATAATACCTATACAGCCTTTAACACCCCATTTCCAGATGTGAACGACCATTTTATTATGAGAGGAAATATGAATGGGTACCAACATGATGTTGTGGGCAAAAGAACAAAAATAAAGAATTGGTTTTCAAGAACTGCAAACTACGAGAATGATGATAAATCCATTCCAGAGGTTAACGACATCCTCAATAGCAGTCCAGACGACGATTATATCACGTATCATCCAAATGTTAGAAATGGAGTACAAAATCACCATATACAAACTGAACAAAATATCTGTAGAGGTCCACCTAATAGTGCACACCATCGCCAAACAAGAAAATTAGGAAAAGATTCAGCTAATAGTAATCATACCTTTTTAACGAGTAATAGACCCCAACATAGGCAAGTAGATGATAGAGGATCATTAAATCGTGTAGATGGAAAGCTTCAAAGATTCCCAGAAGATCCCTATCTAAAAACGTCAAGTAGTTCTAATTTCTTAGGTAACATTCAAAGTGCCCTAACTGATTCACATGCGGGTTTAAAGTTTGGTCCCATAAAGTTCTCCGATATAATCAAGAGGGTAGAATCCTATATTTCTAAAAAGAGTCAGCATATCTATATGCTAAAGAAAACTATACACGATCTGAGGGCCTGGGATCTTCGCGGTGATGTAATTAATAAAGATGACATGAAATTAACGCTATCTCACTTCATATCCATACTCGAGCAAGAACTGATGTTTGAAATAAAATCTATGAATACTATGGGTATTACTTTGGAAGTATTAAAAACTGTATCGTTAAAAGAAGATCGATATATAGAATCCCAGAAAAAGGTTACGACATCAATGAAGAAATATCGATCGTCACAGGTGAAACAAAATGAAAAGAATGGTAATAGCACTAACTTACTCGCATCGGAACTGGAAGCTTGTCAAATCCGTCACAAAACTGAGCAAAAAATATTGCAGGAAGCTATTTCACTTGATTTAAGAAAGGAATTTATATATCACGCTTATCGAAAATTTGATATCGGTTTAGATATAACAGAATCCTCAAAGGTGAATATGTGTACTCTACTGGGAGAACTATCTAAATGGGATTTAACAAAATGTGATGAAGTGTTTACAAAAATACGGAAAAGTCGGCTGTACAATAGTCAAGAGAAACTTACGTCTGAGGAACAGGAAACTTTAAGAAGACAAGAAACCATTCCAAATAGCTTACAAGAGAAGAAAGATATTTTACTTGGTGCAATTTATAAGAACATCCCAGAGCTGGAATTGCCACTAACTACTCCTGTACCAATACAGGAACCTAACCTAGTTTTTCGCACTGCCGTGGGAGAAAGTACAAGTCAACTATCCGATAGAATTCCCCATTGTAGTGACAGAGATTTTCCGGGTATGGATTACCATAGTAATATGACCAGAAATGGATATGATCTCGAATCTAATGGTGAGTTGAATTATGATAGTAATGCGTACGAAGAAGATTTCAATTGCTCAGAAAAGGAAAATGAAAAGGAAAATGAAATGATTCTTAATCAGTCTTTAAATTATACCAAAAATTTAAGTTCATGCATAAGTAACAATCATAGCAGGAGTCTCAGGCAATATAATGAAGAGTCAGCAACAGCAAGGTATGAGATGGGTACCAATGACTTGACAAACAATAATTGGAGCTGATATACAATACTCGGGACATTCTGACTAATTATTTATTCCAGTTAATTAAGTTATATATCTCATAATAATTCTTTTAAAAAAGTTGTATATATTCCTCTGAAAATTTTTTTAATAAAGATACACAAGTCTTATCATTATATATATTCTTTCAAAAGGATAAATATTTCATGTATCCTCTAAGGTATAAATTTTTCTTACTAAAGTATCATATTTCTGCTCTTGAATAAAAAGTTGGTGATCCTTATCAAATATAGAATCCATATCCATTCCGACATAATCTAAATTTTCAATATTGGATCCATTATCAAATTCGAACTCATCCCAATACAGAGAAGATTGGCCCGTGTAACATAAGGATGTGATCTCCCCATTATTTAATTGTGAAATAGGAACCATTTCAATCCATAAATTCACCTTCTCTTTATGATTCATGCTTGATGTGAATCGTGAGTCAAATGTTGAAGGAATCCCACTTATATGTTCTTCCTTTGCTCTACCACGATGATGGTAGTCCTCTTCAAGATTATTCCTTTTTCTTCCAATTCTACCATTATTTGCTACAGATTTGATATTCCTAATACCAAAAGAATCACAAATCAATTCATACTGATCAATAACACATTTCTTTGAAGTGTTGGTTTTCTTACTATTTACTCTTTTTACTGGGAATTCTGTCCTTGGTCTGATCAGTTTTTCCCTCTTCAATTCTGTATTCGCTTGATATGGCTGTGCTTTATTAAATGCAGATGTCTTGTTCATATTTTTGAAATATTCTCTAATTGTTTGAATATAATAATGTATTGGATTACCGTAACTCAGTCTCCCTAGACAGTCAGAGTACATCTACTTACTGTAATGTATTGATATTTATTTATAATAATTTCAAAGATATATACTTTTTTGTGACACTAAACCGAAAATTGAAATGTTGAATGATGACCATAGAAAAAAAAAAAGTATATGGTACCATTGTATACGACACACTCATCAAAAGACATCTCCTCTCCCAGTACAATCGTATACGTTAATACTTGTGTCATGTGAGTTAACAGCTGCTAACATCATTCTGTGTGGATGAAATGCCATGGTAGATATAAATGAGCCCGATATGTATGACCTAATACCAGTTGCAGCTAAGGTGTTGGCTACATTATTGCTAATGGAGTTGTGATTATTCTTGAATGCACTCAATAAATCTCCTGAAGTGGTCCAAACTTTAACTTGCCTAGATCCTGTAGCGATAACAGGAGCATGTTCATGGACCTGCAATGATGTTAGTGTGTTGGTTGCCTTTTTGGTATCTACACCTTGGGAGGTATTCTCATCAACAAAGCTTAGTACTGAATCTTGTGAACGTAGATCCCATAACTCTACTACACCGTTGGTAGCTCCACTAACAAGTTCTCTATACCCCCCTCTTTGTAGATGGACGTTATTGATCCATGAAGTTTGGTTCCCTCTACTAGATGATCTCCAACGACGGACCATAGAATCTCTAGGGTCAATACGACGATCATACACCCTTAGAGTACCATCGGCAAACCCAGCTATCAAAATGTTTCCTGCCACTTGGTCCGAGGTCAACGAAGTGACTAAAGAAGATGTCTTAGCCGGAATGTCCATTTCAACTGTTTCGGTATGGGCATCCCATATCCTGATTATTTTAACATCACCAGTGGCAAGTAATGAGCCTCTACTCTGTTGCCATTCCATCAACAAACCGTTCGATCTTGGTGTAAGCAACATTTCAGTTAATCCTCTCCAAGCAGCGACGGTTGTGACAGTATCATTAGAAAAGATACCCTTATAAATCTTAACAATCCCATCTGATGATCCGGTCATTAATAATGTCAAGTCATCCTCGTTCATGAATTGTATGTCAGTTATCTTTGTTCCAAAGGGATTCCCGTTCGAAAATCTGGATAGATACTTACCGTTGCTCCAGTCAAATACTGTAATATTATCTCTATCATCACCAACAACTAATTGATTCTCAAACTGGGTAAATTTCATTATCTTTGGTTGGGTTTTGTTATCTAGCGTCATAGATCTACGAGACCAGTCCCCATAGAGTGCAAGCTTCTTTTTTCTCTGTGTAGTTTCAATAATCTCTTCGTTTCTATTTCTACGCCATAACTTTGCGTTATACTCTACACTGCCTACCTCTTCAGACTCAGGTTTACGCATCTGAGGTTCTTGGAAGTATTCTGAACAATAATCTAGAAAAGAGCTCTTAAAAGGTAATTCAACCTTACCCTTTCGTTCGTTATATCGTGGTGTTTTCGGTGTATATAATTCGCCATAGGACGTCCCTAGTAACGATATTCCTTTACCCTTATCTTTAAGTTTAGAATTAATCGAGATACGTTCTGCATTTTCATTAGTGGTTTCACCAAAAACAATATTTTTAAATAAATTACCCAAAGAAATTACCGATCTTATATCATTATTTTCATTGTCGACATCAGCATTATCACGAGTTGCTGTACTCAAAATTCTTTTATTATTCTTCAATAGTATTTTCGAGTTCGGTATATAACTACCACTTGTGTTTCCACCGACTAAGCCATCATTCTTTTTCCAGAAATAACCTTCAATTTTAGCAAAGGCTGGTCCCAAATCTTTATGCAAACTCAATTCTAATAGTATATAATCTACCGCTTCTTCTGCTAGTCTCTTATTTTCCAAATATGGATCATTACAAAGGATCAATAGTGCCTTCCAAACAGTACT
This sequence comes from Monosporozyma aquatica, assembly GCA_030571515.1. Classification (NCBI taxonomy): domain Eukaryota; kingdom Fungi; phylum Ascomycota; class Saccharomycetes; order Saccharomycetales; family Saccharomycetaceae; genus Monosporozyma; species Monosporozyma aquatica. The sequence continues at coordinate 44,347 of JAJLXW010000582.1, forward strand.
GAACACCGAACTATGACTAATGGATTGCTTTTCTCTTGTCTTGATCGAATCTGCATCAATACCCTGTGCTTGAGCAATCTCATCTGCCAATTCTTGGAAGGCAACGACCAGGAAGAAATTAATATAACGCTTAATTAACTGTGAAAAATAAATTAAAAGCTCTTTTCTAACTAACGAAGACCCATCGCCGATTAGTGATAGAATTGCCACCAAGTTACTTACCTCTTGAGATTTTAATTGTTTTAAATCAATATTTTCTAACTGATATAACATAATTTGATTAGAATTTAATTGCTGTTCCACTTTAACTTGTTGTTGTTCTAAATGTTGTTGATGCTGTTGGTTTTGTTTTTGGTGCAAGTTGCTATTGATTTGCTGTAACTGTGCTTGTAATTGTTGGGTCTGCTTTTCTAAATCCTGTTGAATTCTTAATATAGATTCAGCTTCATCAGGTTCTGACACAAAATATTTCAACGCCAGTAGAGTTGCAGTCCTGACTTCCGGAACAGGATCATTCAAAGCCGTTGACAACACTTCAAATATGTTAGCATTAAGACATATCCATTTATGCAATGGATTCGATTCAAATAATAGACCCAGGAGAATTATGCACCATTGTCTAAATAAGGGTATTTCAGAATTAGTGATATAAAAGCATAATCTATTAACCAATTCAAAGCTGAAACAATATTTTTGACCCAATGGGAAATCCCTAACAAATGATGCTAGAACAAACACTGCCATGGCTTTTTGTTCATCAGTTGTATCATTATTATTAATATAGGGGCCAGAATTGCCCGTGGAATAATCATAAAGTACTCTAGATCTTTGAGAATTTATATTCTGTGACGATCTCATTGTTAAAGGAGAATTATTTCCTAAAGAAGATGCACTGTTAGGAGTAGCACCAGTAATGGTTAATTCTGGAACCAATATATTTACAAAATACATGTACCCTTTCTCTTTGACCAATTCAGCCTGTGTATTACCATAGTCAATAGACATAATTCGTGCCCATATAAAAACAAGAATTGGTTTTAATTCTGGTGCTGGACTTTGTAACAATTTTAAAACATAAGGGAATATACCAATGGATAATGATAGATAGACAGCCCATGGACCTAAATCTAGGAACCTTGACAATAGAACAAGGGCTCTAATCCTATGTACTTGCGAAAGTAACACTTGTAATACAATAGGTAACTGTTCAGGAGGATTTCTTACATTGGAGACATACCTTAACCAAAGCTCAAAAGCTGTAAGATTTTGCTCAAAAAATCCTGTGAATCGTTGTTGTGGTTGTAAAACGAAATTATTTGCTGATTTCTTTGTGTTAAGCATGGATGGTAAATTTGCTAATGACATAGTGCTTAAATTTCCCACTACAAACTTAGATTGGTTTTGTATACTTCCTGGTTTGCTTTGCTGTAATAACTGCTGCTGCTGCTGTTGCTGCTGACTAGTGGCTTTTTGGTTTTGAATTGCCTCTTGTTGTTGTAGCAATATTTGTGATTCAAGATCCGAACTTTGTGGTGTGTTTTTCAATACATCGACTAGTTTACTCAATACTTCATCCATGGCCAAATCCCAAGAATTCCATAATGGATGTGTAGCCACACTATCTGGTAATTCAGGGTCCGAAATTGGATGACAATTATACCATGGCATGATTCTTCTTGCCAATAAGAAATTACGAAACAATGCGGCAATCATTAAATCGTGTCTAAACAGTTTATTGAATAAGGGACGAGGTAAAGACGTCCATGCTATTGTATCAGTTATTGCAGTAAAAATCCAGTTCAGTTCCCCAAGGGGAGTTCTCCTATCTGATAACATACCGGGAATATGTACATTCGGTATATTTGCTTTGTAAGCATTTTTAGGATCGTTAATAATATTAGGATTAGAATTTTCAAAGAATATCTTATATTTAGAATGTTTTAAGGGTGATTGCATAAGGAATATTTGAACACTAATCTCTATGGGACAAGTCAAGCAACATGTAAATAAATCTGCTGGCAATTCTGGTGTCATTAAAAGCAATTCGTCTGAACGACAGGAAGCCAATTGGAAACAATCCAAGTATGCTGCTGTTGGGGAAGGTGCGGCTACATCATGATTCCCTTCTTCGTCATCTCTAATCCTCTTTGCCACGAAATTTTGAAAGTTAGTAACAATGTTCCCTGCACTATTACAATCCCAAACAAAAATACATGGTGCTCCTAACCATGTTTGTAAATCGTATAATGATACCGGGATATATTGAGTATAACCTCTATTAAATACCCATATCTCTCCAGAGGGGGTGGGTTGTGGTACACCGTGTCCATTATAATGAAATAAAATTTGATCCTCTTTAGAAGTTCGTCTTAAAGAGTTACAAAATCGTTTCACATCTTCTACACACGGATCTAAACTTTGTTTATACCTCGTTCTTAAGGATAAAGTTTCGTATTGAGATTGTAAATTCTTTCCGATTTGTTCAATGGCTTTCTTTGAGTCCTGGAAATTCAGTGGATCTACCCATGCTTCAACTCTTGCTGCAGGATGAGTCTTCACAACATCAGGTGGATCTACACCAAGGTTAAGACATAATAGAAGGGCTGCACTCACGGTCTTTTGCCGGTCTTTCGTCACTTTCCAATCAGGGATTGGTTGGTAGTATTTATCCTGATCGGCTAACCGTATTTCTTCCGGTGTGGGATTACCATTAGTTCTATGTCTCTTATCGTCATAATAGAAATAAAACCCACTGGCTAAGGATTGTAAGTACTGTTCACTCGAGTATTGTTCTTCAAAGCCGTGTCTCATCTCTGTATTGAGATGTTTCAACGGGTGTGGTCCGTATAATATGGGCATAGTCATTGGAATATTAATGTAGGGATCTGTATATGAATGTCTATAAGGTGAGAGAAGGATATGTATCTATGAGTAATATGTAATACCCTATGTATAAAATAATGGAGATAGAATAAAACAGAGAAAGCTTAACTTAGAAAGTCAAAAATGTATGAATGCTATATTAGCTTACTTGTAGTATGTAACGATTGTTTGGAACTATTATATAGAAGCCCGTATCTTCTAATTTGTTGTCTGTATTTGCTGTGTTTGGTAGATTATACTATCAAAAGTGAAATATCAATAATATTTTCAGCAATCTTTAAATTTGAAATTAACCAAAGCTGATTGTTACGACGTAGAATTTGAAGAAATGAAGGGGAGTGGGGATTACAAAGTGGAGAGGTGGACCCAATGGCAAGTGATTAGTGACTGAAGGTAAGATATTAAGAGTTGTATGACTACCAATGGGTGACAGTTGCCCTGTGGGACTACTTTTTGCTGCTGTACAAGGGGCTAGGAGACTGAATATTTCCACTTGGTGCTCAATGCTTATCAACACTACAAATAAATTATTCTTGCAAGAAATAGCCATACGCCGGTGGGAATACTAAGGAGCTTTCTTACCCTTCATAATTGCTTTGGCAGCATCTCTCAGTACTTTGTTTGATGAATCAGGAGCTAAGTTGAGAGCACTATATGGAATAAACTAAATTGCCACTATCTTTAGCATTTTTCATTGTTTCTAGCATTGCTTCCACCGAGTGGATATTAGTTGAATTGAACTTGTGATAGTGGCTTTCTCTAATAGTTCCAGCAAGTTGAGAAGAGGGGCCTAAAATATCATCATACTCGGTGAATTTGGAAGTTCTTGCTTTTTTTGGAAGAGTAGAAATAACAGTTTCACTATCATTAATATTAAAAATTTCAACCTCTAGGGCTTGTAGTCCTTCTACGTTACCCTTTCCCCCAACGTAACATCTACTTGGAATTATTTCTTCAAGCTGACCCCTCCCAAAAGATGTACCCAAATAACTGTATCACCCCATGATTGGTTCATATCTTACAAGAAGAGAGTTACGAAGAAAACCAAGATAAGATATTATGTACTTCCTTAGGATTAAAGAGGAATCTTCTGTTTGATTTTACACGTCCAGTTGTCCATGTTTTCATCCTTTTTAACTTCGCCGAAGAATGCCGTTATGATGGTATCCTGCCTTTAATTTTGGCGAATATTTTCAACCAATTCATTCAACGCTGCTAAAGAAATTCCATAAATTGAGCATTGTACCTTGAGTATGACAAAGGTCAGTCCTGGATATATTCGATATAGGACAATCATGCTGACACCACTAAAATGTTTGTTCGATTAACTTCAAAATATAAATGTAAAATATATTTGTCGGAATTCATGGAAGCTAACAATACCGTGGTCTTTCAAATATAAGTCTTTCTGGTGATAGTATTTCTTAAAATTTTGGATTTCTTCTTCTCCTCTCGGAACGAGGCTTACCGTGAGTTTGTCTATTCCGAGTTCTCAGCTTGGCTTTCAATTGGGCCACTTTCTCATCGAAGATCCTCATACAATTGTTACAATGTTGCTTGAGGTATCTCAAGTATTCTGGAGATAAATTGTCTTCAAGCCACTCTAATGGGATAAATGTTTTGTTCCAACTTTCACATCCTTTCATGTTACTTTTGCCCTTATCTGGTCCTCTCCGTTAAAGATTGTCTCAATACTTTTTACTTGTGATATATTGGCTATCATTTCTTCATCACTGTTGGGTGGGACTCATCCATAATCATTTTCTCTTTCTGTGTAAGGTCTCAACATATTAACATTGAATACATTGTGCTTAGTAACTTCTCTTCTTATGGTTAATTTGTAATTATTAGATCCAATTCTTTCGATGACTTCGAATGGACCATATAATGCAAAGTGGAATTTAGCACCAGCACTTGCCTGGGCATAAACATCTTTGTGAACTAGCACCTTATCACCTACATTTAATTCTCTGGTGTTTCCCCCCTTGTTCTTCATCATGGACAGCCTTTTATTTTCTTCTGCCATATCATAACAGATACTTTCAAAGACTTCTTCTGCCGATTTTAAAATATTCTCCACATTTTGAATACTATTCACCTTCTTCCTACTCCCTCTAGCTGATCCCAGATTATTTCCCTTGGTTGCTTCAACAGGATTAAATAAACCGACAAATGTGAACCGTAAGCAGCTAGGAAAGGAGTGCAATGGATCTTCTTCCTTAACTGCTACTTGATGATAATCACTGGCTAAGTCCAACTTGCTGAAAATAGTTACACCTTTCCACTGGTCAAAAATATCATCAATACGGGGTAATGGGAATTTACTTTTGACGATGATATTATTTAACCCTCTGAAATCACAATATAAACTCTTAGAACCGTCCTTCTTTGCTACAAATAAAACTGGTGCACAAAAGGGAGATATTTGTTGCACAATCTTACCAGCTTTTATTAACGCATCCAATTGAACTTCCCTAATTAGAACCTGATTGCCTGCTTTACCATCCTCATCTCTGACTGCTTCTATTCAAAACAACCGTGCCTCTTGATAGGCTCTTTCCAATTCGCGGTTGGCATGGACAGCATCAATTATCATGAAATATTCACCTGGTGTCAATACTTTAACGCTACAAGAGATTATACGGATTGCTGAACCTTTAAATCGTTCCTTGAATGGAACTCCAAGAACACAACATGACTGGATCATACTCCGATGGTAATGTCGTCACTATACAAGGAAGATACAAGTTTACAGTCATCGCGAGATAAGAAATACCATCACAAACATTTGACTAAACTCTCAACCACGCTACAGCCACCACCAGTGGCCAACTATCCCATCCACAGGCTGACATCCACTCCTCAGGGTACTTAGTTAAACACCCATTAAATATCCTTCTGAAGCTTTTAAGCACTGAAAATTTCGTCAAAGTAAAAAAAAAAAGAGATGAGATGACATCCAAGGCACTAAACTGTATTACTAATTGAATATGATCTTATATTAATATATATTTATATGAGAAGTATAGAGCATATACCCACTTCTGAAGAGTAAGGTAGTGGTATATATATATATATTTGTTGTAAATATACTTTACAGCAAATTTTGGATAGGTCCAGCTTTAGTTACACGAGTAGAAATAAGAAATGTCTAGTTCCATCCACAACCCCACCATTCTTTTGAAAAGAGTGCTGAACCTCACTGAATCCTCTTCATTTATATTGTGTCTGGATACTTTAGCACAAACCTCTGCAGGTCTTATTGGAGAAATTGTACATCACAGGGGTGTTCAATCGAATACTCAAGGAAACGACAATAATTTGATTTATATTGGATTTAATTCGGTTAATAAACCAGCTTGGGCCACCCATTTTGTCGATATTAATTCAGTTGGAGGTGTGCATAAGGCAATTGAATTAGTTCAATCGTATCTACCATCTGTGAAAGAACCTACTCGTGGATTAAAGAAGAAGACTTTGATTATTATTGATTCTTTAAATCATATTGCAAGAACAGATTTAAGTCATTTTATAGGATCTATAGCCAATCCACATGCAACCATTGTGGCCACATATCATAAGGATATACCTGAGTCCATATCTCATGAGATAAGAAAGGAGGTCTTGGATAATTATCCCTCTGCATTAAACTTATTACAGTTCATGGCCACCACTGTGATCCAAGTGATACCAAATATACCTGATTCCATGGATGATATAAATGATTTACAAGAACAAATGGATCTGTTAAAGATACCTCGTGGTGTTAATAACCATTTATTCCAAATTGTATTAGTTAATCGTAGAAAATCAGGTAGATCCCTCACTTACAATTTCCAAATTAATTCCAAGACACATGCATATGATTTAATTACAAAGAAGGATGACACTGAAACTGAGTTAGAGACGCCTGAAATGTTGCAAGATTTGACTACTTTCAATTTATCTACTTCAGAGAAGCAAAAGCAGGCTAAAGAACAAGTTAATTTACCTTTCTTAGAGGCACAACAATATGGTACCTCAGGTGGTGCCATTGTCTATGACTATGAAAAGGATGACGACTATGATGAAGAAGATCCATATGAAGATCCATTTTAAAGTTATATATCTACATATCTATCGTTTATATTACCCCTAATTTGGTTAATATACTTTGTTTAAGCATCAATAATCTATATTTAATACTACGCTCCATAAGAATCTTATCTGCTTCTTCCACTGTTACCACCCGTTTCACTAATAAATTAAACATTACACCAAATATTAACCCCATAATTGTGGAGGAAATAATAATAACGTTATAGGGCATACTAAAATCTGGGGTCGATAATAATAATAGTAATGTAGATGTTCTTACTTGATACGGTGTTGGTGATACCACTGTTACTACAGCAGATTCAATTTCAAATCCATGATTGGCGTCAGGTGGATATTCTGCAAATTGTAATAATGTCTTATCAAACAGGTATGAAAAGGATAAGGTGGTATATGCAGGAATATCCAAGGTAAATTCTATATGAGTAGGCCTCTTACGATCAATTGCTGGAGAATAATACATCGATTCCATCAATGTCTTCACATTAACTGTAATGTCAGAACTTTCCACAGTCAATGAGGATAAGTAAATTCTCATAAACCAAGGTAAGGATTCAAAATATTTAATAGTAATGGATTTATCGCTAGGGTTACTTAACACTGTACGTAATCCACCGTGATCCTGCCCATACCCGATTAGTGATCTACTAACGAAGACAGGGACAGCACCCGTAGAGGTCACACTTTGAGAATTGTGGGAGTCAAAAACAATATCATATCTCTTATCATCATCTAAATCAAAACAATTATTATCAGTTCCTACTAAGTAATCATCAGTACCATCTTGTATAATCTTTAATGCAATATCCCAAGTATTAGTTGATTGAACACAAATTGTAGATGGGGTGTCAATAAATTTATTACAACCTGACACAGTTTTGTTAAATAATTGAGATAGAGAAAAATTTATTTCTGTAGGTTCAGGTAATGGAAAACATTCAAATGCATCGTATGGTTTAGTCAAATCACATCTCAATTTATCACCACTGACAGGTTTAGGAATTGGGTTATTGAATCTTTCAATAGCATTGGGAACATGAACCACCATATCTACCATGGCTTCCATGTCATAATGACATTGTAAACTGGAAAGGTCACATTTTGTATCAACTGAAATAGATAAACTATGCCAAACAGAGTCAAATACTTTATGCCCATCCAAATATGAAGAAATACCAGATTTACCCCTTGTAGGTAGTAATTTGATTAAGGGAGTAAGATTCTCAGTACAAATAGGTTCATTAGCCAATGATGCATGTAAAATATATAGTTGAGAGTTGGAATCCTCATTATTGTGTTCATGGAATAATGGGATATTATTTTCAGCAGCATTATTGGAATTATCTGTGAAAGAGTAAATGGGGAAGCTAGTTTTCGAGTCATCAATAAAGTTAATTGATGCACAGAAATGCCCACTTAAATAATTAGCCAAACTTTTCCATTTATTATAAGCATCCTCTTTAGAGACAGCTTCAATGGTAGCCCATAACTCTACACCTGATCCACCAGATTTGAACCCATCGTATGGTAAACGTCCCCAGGACTGAGAATCCCAGTAACCTCTGGTGAATCTCAACTCTAGCTGACGTGTAGAAGTACGCTCTAATAAAGGTTTCATTGCCTTGGGAAACACAGTGTAGTGGGTATACTGATCTGATGCAAGTGGGTCCAAACGCGGTTGGAATGGTTCAGATTTCATATCAAACACAAAGGATGTCAATAAATGGTTACTGGGTAATGGCCGCAACACCAAATTTTCATGATATGGTTCGTTTATCGAGTCAGATCTAAGAATATTAGCGCCATTATTCTGGGTTAAGTTATCTCTAAAGTCTTCCATTAGCATCATATTTTGACCGTCATGCAATTTGTCGTCAGGTGTCGAAGAGAATGTGGTTGCACAACTAGCATCAGGAGAAACTACAGTAGAGCTAGTATCCTCTGCCATCAGACTCGTTACATAACTGTATGCATCTATATCAATATCCAATCCTACCTCTTCAAATGCCACTACTTTCTGGAGTCCCAGGACAATCGGTAGAACCAATCCACAAAACTTCATTTCTTTCTCCCCGTTATGTGGCTTTTAATTAACAATCACTAGACAAATTATCCTTCTAGGTGATTAGAATATATGTCTTCTTGATAGTTGTCTATACTGAAGTAGTTGTTTTTACGTGTCATGTTAAAAGACTAATATAAACATTTTTCAATGTTTAATTTTTGAAGAAAGGTTTCTTAAGAAGTTCATCAAGGAAGGTTCCAAAGTGACCATCGCAACACAGAAGTCATAGAGGAGTAAACCCTACAAAAACTAATGAGCAGTGACAGTTTAGGCAAGAAGCACCAAGTTGGAGGCACATATTCTCTTTCGAAGGAGCTGAAACGGACTATTATCAGTGATATAACGGACTCTGACGGTACTTTAGACGTTTTGCAACAAAGAATACATGAAAGAGCCATCTTCAATAGGGAGGATAAGTACCATAAGCGGAGATTGAGGGAGCCTCATGAAGGCAGCGATAAACAAGTAAATGAATCTGACGATACAAGTACGAAGAAGAAGATTAAGAGCAAATCCAGGTGGGATGTACAAAGTTATGAACCTTTGAAGCAAGATTTATCGGGGCAGCGAGAACTTTTGAAGGAAGTAGACACGGATATCTTTAGTACGCAGAATTTAAAATATTTTAAACCATCAGATAAGTTACATTTTGCCCGATTATTATCCAGGGATACTGATGATCTTTCTGAATCTGATGCGAAAAAGGAGAAAACTTTTCTTCTCTTACTACTGAAGATTAAGAACGGTACCACATCAGTTAGAAAAATGGCTATGAAACAATTAACTTCAAAATGTCCTGATTTGGGACCCAAATTGATCTTTGACAATATTTTACCTATTCTTTTAGATAGAACTTTGGAAAATCAAGAAAGACAACTTATGATTAAAGTTATCGATAGAGTCTTATACCGTTTGGGGGAGTCTGTAAAACCATATACACAGAACATACTTACTGCTATTTCCCCTTTATTGATTGATGAGGATCCTATAGCTAGACTCATTGGTCAGGATGTGATAAGTAATCTGGCTTCTGTAACCGGGGTGGGGAATATGTTAACTAACATGAGATCTGGTGTTGATAATGAAGATGAATATATCAGAAACCTTACATCGAGATCTTTAGCCGTTGTTGCCAAGGCACTAAGTTTACCCAAAATCATTCCTTTTATTCATGCAATGTGTCATTCCAAAAAAACATGGAGAGCTCGTCACACTGGGGTGAAAACTATTCAACAAATTGCATTACTACTAGGAGGTGATATTTTAAGACAGCTAATTCCTTTAATTCGTTGTGTGAAAGATAATTTATACGATGAACATATCTCAATTAAAATACTAACTGCAAATACTATTGCCACTTTAGCTGAGAAATCTGAACCCTATGGAATTGAAGTATTCAATATTGTCTTGGAAGATATTTGGAAGGGTGTTCTATCTCATAGAGGTAAATTATTAAATGCTTTTTTGAAATGTATTGGGTCTATCATCCCATTGATGGACCCGGAATATGCTGGATATTATTCTTCAGAATTGATTAAGATTATATTAAGAGAAATGTCTAGTCCTGATGATGAGATGAAGAAAACTGTTTTGACGATCATGCAAAAATGTATTCCGTTAGATAACATGAAA
>JAJLXW010000582.1:55125-87654 GCA_030571515.1 Monosporozyma aquatica
CTAAAGGAAGATATTGGCCCATCCTTCTATAAGAATTTTTGGATAAGGCGTATTGCCTTGGATAAACAATTAAATAAAATGACAGTATACACTACTGTCATATTATCAGAGAAAGTCGGTTGTAAATATACAATAGAGAGGTTATTAGACCCTCTAAGAGATGAGGCTGTTAACTTCCGTTGTATGGCCATTCATGCAATTAATCGAACAGTAAAAGCATTAGGTACTAATGACTTGGATGAAAGATTAGAGACACGACTTATTGATGCTCTACTGATTGCATTTCAGGACCAAGTCACTGATGACACATTAATATTTCGTGGCTTTGGTACAGTAGCCACCTCACTGGATACAAGAATGAAACCATTTTTGGCTCCAATTGTATCCACCATCCTGAATCAATTAAAACACAAGAATCAAACTATACGTCAAAATGCAGCAGATTTATGCAATATTATGATCCCAATAATTAAGAATTGTGAAGAAATTGACATGTTGAATAAATTAAGTATCATCCTGTATGAATCCCTCGGCGAAGTATATCCAGAAGTGCTTGGATCTATAATTAAATGCATTACCAGTATAATTAAAGTATCAAAATTGTCTCAATTGCAACCACCAGTAAACCAAATAATGCCTACTTTAACACCTATATTAAGAAACAAGCATTTGAAAGTTCAGCAGAATCTAGTTGAGCTTATAAGTAATGTAGCCATCAGAGGTGCTGAATATGTGGCTCCAAAGGAATGGATGAGAATTTGTTTCGAATTGTTGGAATCCTTAAAGAGTCCCAATAAAAATATACTAAGGGCCACTAATGATACATTTGGATATATAGCGAAGGCGATTGGACCTCAAGATGTCCTTGTAGTTTTGTTAAATAATTTAAAAGTACAAGAACGTCAATCTCGTGTTTCCACTGCTGTTGCTATTGGGAAAGTTGCTGAAACATGTGGACCTTACACGGTGCTGCCTGCATTAATGAATGAATATAAGACTCCAGAGACCAATATCCAAAATGGTATTCTTAAAGCCATGACTTTCATGTTTGAGTACATTGGGCCCATATCACAGGATTATATTTACATGATTACCCCATTGCTTGAAGATGCATTGACAGATAGGGATTTAGTTCATAGACAGACTGCCTCTACGGTAATCAAACATCTAGCTTTACATTGTGCTGGTGCAGGGAATGAGGATGCTTTAATTCACATGCTGAATTTATTGATACCAAACATCCTGGAGACTTCTCCCCATGTGATAGCAAGGATCCTAGATGGGCTAGAATCTCTGTGCTATGCAGTAGGACCTGGTATTTTTCTCAATTATATCTGGGCTGGATTGTTCCACCCTGCTAAGAACGTTCGCCGGGCATTCTGGAAGGTCTACAATAATGTTTACGTTCAATATGTAGATTCAATGGTTCCCTATTTCCCAGTATCTACACTTGATAACAAGATTGTAGAAGAACTGGATTACATATTATAGAGTTATATATATAGATATTCTTTAGGTATATGGTGAGTTGATCTTTGAAATTTACCATAAAAAGAATGCCATAAATTTACTTTATCTGGAAGCATTTATTAGATTTCAGATTCACTACACCAAGCTGCAATAGTTCAAGAGCACCCCTATGACTGAGCAATTTAAGATATTGAGTACACTGAGGTATGACCCTCATTTGGCCAGACTGGAAGAGATCTCTTCAGTGAGGGATAGTATAGCTACAGTCTCATTCTCGTGTGTGGATGATAGATTCTTATTGGAATCCAATAGTACTGGTTACAAATGGTCTCATCAAATGTTGCAAGGCCAAGCAAACTTTGAAACAATCCAAGAAAGATTTTCTCTTTTGAATAACTATGATGTACTTTCTACTGGACAAGGCAGGGATGGCGGCAGTACCTTTGTGGATAAGATATTTCATAATGTTGATAGCTTGAAATTTTTCCAATCTAGGTTCTTATTTGTCCCACAACACCTCAACAGAATTAACATGGCTTTAACTTATTTTAATTCTCCTAGAGATCAGCTAACTCTACATGAGTTTATGACTTTGCTAATTGATACTATAATTGATAAGAAGAAGACTTTAGAAGATACTCTAATAGATATCAAAAAGGGGAATAATGAACAAATCTTCAAGATTCGAGTATTGATCAGCCAAGATGGGTGTATAACCTGCGAGGCTCATCCTTTACCAACTCCCCCTTTCCATATATATACTAAAGGTGCAGATGCTTGCTCTTCTTATTTCCGGAATGTGTTATTGGGAGGATTTAATTCTGAATCGACAAATATTTGGGATGTGTTCTTAGATACTGAGCCAATTCTATCTAACACCCCTTTTACTACTTTCAAAACAACAAGACGTACTCATTATATAGTCGCCAGAGATCGGATGATGGAAATGGTCAGTAAATATAGATATCCCTCTGAAGATAAGACACGTTGTGAAATACTTGTATTTAATGAGAATAAGCAATTTATGGAAGGAAGTATAACCAATTTTGCAATCAAGAGATTGAATACAAGGGGAACGAGTGAGTGGATAACACCTCCACTAACTAGTGGTTGCCTCTGTGGTATTTTCAGATATTTTCTTCTTGAAAAAGGGTATATTAAAGAAGATACTGTTAGATTAGATGAAATAAAACATGGCGATACTATCCTGATCTTCAACGGTGTGATGGGTTGTATTAAAGGGATAATACGAGAATAAGTTGTAGAATTTAATCATATAAAATAAAACACAAATCTATTATATATTATAAAAAATAAAGGAACTTAACCTTTTTAAATACATCACCTGTGCATGTACCAGTAGTAGTCATAAAAGACAAAAAAAACACAGATGGCGAAACATCAATCTTGAGAAATGATATTAAAGAAAGTTATACCAAAGCCAATTGGATTTATTCTTGTTTACCACCGTATTTAGCTCTCCATCCATCAATATCCTTTTGTTCAATACGATGGAATAAGTATTCGGCCTTGTTAATGTTATGACCACCTTGTAAGACTAAATGGAATGTATCATCAATCTTCAATTGAGGAGCATTTAACATCTTAAAGATCTTTTCAGAGGTTTCTGGCATGAATGGGAAGATGATGGATGCAACTGTGTAAATAATGTTTAAACCGACACCAACAACTGCGTCAGATTTAGCAGCATGTTGAGAGAAAAGAGTGTTATCTAATTTATTTTCTTGTAAGAATAGATTACCACGAGAACTTAAACTCATGGCGATTTCTAACCCACGTCTTTCGTGACCAACTTCCATTTCTTCGATGTAATTACTTAAGATCGAGTCAATATCTTTGACCACAGCGTCATAATTGTCGATGTTTCTTGGGTCATATTCTGGGATGACACCATTATATTTGGCATTAGTGAATTTAATTAGTCTGTTAACTAAATTACCTAAGTTGGCTAATAGTTCGCTATTGTTTCTAGTGGCAAAATCATCCCAAGAGAAGTGAGAATCACTTGATTCTGGTCTCACAGAGGCTAAATAATATCTCCAAACACTTGGGGAAATACCAGATTCTTGAGCATTATTACCGAACACACCAACACCTCTACTCTTAGAGAATTTACCACCTTCGTATTGTAAATATTCGGTGGTATTTAAATGATGTAACATGGTCCATTTATCGCCAGTACCTATTTGAGATGCAGGGAAAACGACGGTATGGAATGGAACATTATCCTTACCCATAAATTGATATAATTTAACATTATCTGGATTCTTCCACCATTGTTCCCAATTCTTAGTGTAATTAGCTGTGATGGATACATACCCAATGGTAGCATCGAACCAAACATAAAGAACTTTATCTTTATATTTTTCTAATGGAACAGGAGTACCCCAGACCAAATCTCTAGTGATACAACGTGGTTTTAACCCATCTTTTAACCATGAATTAGTGATTGTCTTAGAATTCTTAGACCATTGACCTTTTTCAGCTGCAATTTTTTCCCAATCAGCCACTTGTGATTCTAATTTATCTAAGGATAAGAAAATATGATCAGTGTTCTTTGGAATTGGTGTAGCATTATCTAATTTACAATGTGGGTTAATCAATTCAAATGGATCCAATAAAGCACCACATCCATCACATTGATCCCCTCTAGCATCATCGTAATGACATTTAGGACATTCACCTTCAACGTATCTATCAGCCAAATAAGAGTTATGAACTGGACAATATAATTGTTTCATAGATTGTTCTTCTAAATAACCATTATCATTTAATTTCATAAAGATATCTTGAGCAATTTCAGTTTGTAAATCTGTGGTGGTTCTACCAAAATAATCAAATCCGATTTGGAACCATTTATAAACATCAGAATGAATCTTATAATATTTATCACATAATTGACGTGGTGTCACCTTCTCTTCTAAAGCTTTTGTCTCAGTAGCAGTACCATATTCATCAGTACCACCAATAAATAAAGTATTATAATTTCTAGATTTACAATAACGAGCAAAGATATCAGCAGATAATACAGATCCCACAATATTACCTAAATGTGGGACATTATTCACATAAGGTAAAGCAGAGGTGATGATGATATTTTTTTCACCTTCTTTGGGTAAGATTTCCAAACCCAGTTCTCTAACTTGGAACCCATCTTTCACGTTAGTAGCACCTGTATGTTTAAATTGATCAGATGTTCTTGGTGTAGTCTTATGTGCTTGTTCGATGGCTAATTGAATTTGAGCAGGTAATTGTGCTAACACGTCACTAGATTTAAATTCATTTGGAATTAAAGAGTACACAGTGGCAATAGTAATCAATCTTGTGGCAGAAATTGGTTCTTTGAAATCACTTGCGATGAAAGTGTTTAATGCATGAAGAGCGACATCATGAGTCACATCAGATTGTGATAATTTATGATAGAAATATTTGGACTCTTCAGAATCTTGACCTTCAAAATCATTCATGGCATATCTTAGGATTGCGTTGGTATCGAATAAGAACAACTTATCTGAGACTAATTGTGGTTCAGCGGAATCTTCATCTTGATTAATTTTAATTTTCAAATCTTTTGTAGAATATTCAATAGCTAAAGCCAGTTTCAAATTATTGGCAAGAGCCACAGTATGGGAGTGATGTTTCGATCTATCGAAGGATAGTTCAGCGGACATATTTTTGCTGTTGTGTGGGTATGTATTGGAGGGTGTTTGGGATTCAGACTATAATTAATCACCACACTTGATCTCGAGGAATTTTTCATTCAGATCTCTTTGGAATTTGAAATTTGAAATTTGAAATTTCAATCTGGAAGGGGAAAAAAAAAAAAAGTTCGTTCTCGATGATGCGAGAAGTGTCACAAAATATCGTTTGTTAAAAGTGTATTTAATAAAATATGTTACATGTATAAATTATATATGGAAGGATGATGTTTTTAGTGTCTGGTAGTCTTCCTCTTTTTATTTGGTGTTTTACCTGATGCCCCAATGGTGATATTAACCTTTGGTGGTACGGAGAACCCATAGGATTTAGCCACTTTCACTAAATCTAATTTATCAATTTGATATACAGTTTTCAAACCGTGTGAAGCATAAGCTTGTAAATATGATCTATAGCCATCCTTTGCTGTTTGATGTAAGAAATAATTTGATTTAATTAATTTTTCTAATTGTGATTGTACATTAGCGATTTTATTTGTTGGGAATTCATATTCATTTAATGGAACTTTTGCTGCTTTTAAATAACGTAAGAATCCTAATTCGTTTGGTGTTAGGAACATTAATGATTTCCCTTTACCCTTTGTACCTCTTGCTGTTCTTCCGACTCTATGGATATAATCTCTTGGATCATCAGGTGGATCGAATTGAATGATCCAATCTACTGCTGGGATATCTAAACCTCTTGCGGCTACATCTGTACAGACAAGGATTCCACGTTCAGCATTACAAAATTCGAAAAATGTATTTGTACGTTTTTGTTGTTTTTGTTTCCCATGTAATTCTAATACGGGTAAATCGATATAATTTAATAATTCTGCATAATATTTCACTGAATTACAAGATGATAAGAAGACGATAATTTTTTTCTTTTGGTTCCTTTTCAAGAAGGAGAATAAAAGTAGAAATCTCTTATCACTTTCACAAACGACATAACCTTGTTCCAATCCATCTGCAGTGGAATGGTCTGTTTCGGGCACCACATTAATGAAGAGTGGGCCCTTTTTCAAAGAGACCCGAGCCAAATCCTCGACTTTAGTAGTCTGTGTGGCGGAGAACAACATTGTTTGTCTTTCGTCGCGGGGTAAGATCTTGACAATTTGTTTCATTTCATCTTCGAACCCAATTTCCAAGATTCTATCTGCTTCATCGATGATCAAAGCTTTCAAATTCTTGAAGACGAACCCCTTTGTGTTTTGTAAATGATCCAATAGTCTGCCCGGGGTGGCGATCAATAGGTTGACCCCTTTGATTAGTTTCTCTGCCTCTTGTCTTCTGTTGGCCCCGCCCATGACGATGGCCAAAGTTTGTGAATGGAATTCCATCAATTCTCTGGCGACACCGAAGATTTGTAGTGCGAGTTCACGTGTTGGGGTGATGATGATTGCGCCCGTACCATTTCTTGGTTTAAATTTCAATGAATGTAGCATTTCGATGGCTGGTAGAAGGAAGGCGAGGGTTTTACCTGAGCCTGTCTTTGCTGCGCCCAGCACGTCTCTTCCTGCTAATAGGGGTGGGATAGTACGTGCTTGTACTGCAGTTAATTTTGTGAAGGCCATCTTGTTGATGGCTTTGATTGATTGTTGTGATAAATTTAGATCTTGGAAAGTTTCCGGTATGGTGGAAGAGTCTGTTGTTGTTGTTGCATTGCTTTGTGGGATGGGCTCTGTTTCTAGTGCCTCTCTATCACGTTTCATGGTGTGGTGGTGATGCTGTGGTGATGCTGATGCTGTGTCGACTATACGAGATATGCTATAGTTGTAGTGTATGTATGTATGTATTGAATGGGTCAGTCTGTGAAAAGATATATTTGAAGAAAGCTCATCGCAGAAAATTTGAAAAAATTTCACTGGGTGTGTGGGTGGAGGGGTTGTAGGGTACAGAGTATAGCATAGCATAGTATAGTACATAGAGTGCCCCATGTCCTATTGCAAACCCCCAGCCCTACTCCACCCCGCCAACCCACCACACAGTGCCCTCCCCAGCACCACACAGCACCACACTATGTACACAGGGCACAGTATTATAACAGAGAGCACAGCGCGGAGAAACCTGGCAGGCACCACGTGACGGCTGCCCCGCCGTCTCGCCGTCCGCCCCGCAACCGTATATATAGCGTGTGGTGTAGTGCAGTGCAGTGTAGTGTAGTGTAGAGTAGTGTAGTGTAATGAGGTGCAGTGACAAACACAACTACAAACAACGACAGCATGTCCTGGCCCGCAGAGTTGAACAACACCCCGCTCACCGCCAACATACAGGACAACCAGGAGTTCAAATGCAAATATATCACAAGAAGCGACCCCCTGGGCGACGGGAACTTCTCCGTCGTGAAAGAATGCATGAATATCCACACAAGAGAACTCTATGCAATGAAATTGATACACAAAAATATCATCCGCGGGAAACTACAACTAATCCAACGCGAATTCCATCTACTCAAATATCTATCACAACAAATAAGGTTTCTGGAGTCTACAAACACAAACACCTCCACCTCCACCTTCAAAGGACATCATCATATTTTACAACTATTCGATTATTTCGAAACTACCGCAAATATCGTACTGATCACTCAACTATGCCATAAAGATGATCTATACGAAAAGATCATCTCCAACCAACATCTACATCTAACTAAACAAGTCATCCCATACACCGCTTGCCTCATCTCAGTATTAGATTTCTTACATTCACAAGGCGTCGTCCATAGAGACATTAAAGCTGAAAATATCCTCTTTAGATTAAATAAAAACACCTCTTCCCCCCCTCCCTCACCCTCCACATACGATCTATCTGCACACGATCTAATCTTAGCAGATTTCGGTCTTGCATTAGAAACAAACAACAACAACACCATAGCTTTAAAAGAATACGTAGGAACAATCTCTTATATCTCCCCAGAAATCGTCAAATGCAAAGGCATAGGCCTAATGACTGCACAAGAAATTGACTCCATACAACCATACGATACTAAGATCGATATCTGGGCCCTCGGCGTTCTCGTATATTTTATGACTCTCGGGTATACACCCTTCGATTGCGAAACTGACTCGGAGACTTTACAATGTATTGAAAATTGCGATTATTATATCGATGAATCAATACTTAATGACCCGACATACAACGAATTTTGGAATTTCATCCAATGTTGTTTCGTAAAGGATAAACAAAAGAGACGCTCAGCAAAGACACTCAAATCTCATCCATTCTTAAAGGATTATTTCCCTCCCGCAAGCACTAACGACTTATCTTCCGTCAATTCACCGTCAGTGGCACATTTACCAACTTTGAAAAAGAATAAATCCTTCACTTCATTACATAATTTAAAGAAACCACCAATAAGGAGACAAAGTTCATCACTCATCACACGATACAATCCTCTACAACAACAACAACAACAGTTGATAACCCCACCCCCACCAACTGCAGCAAGATCTTCCACTACATTATCCCGCCACAACAATACATCACCATCAGCAACAAATTTATATATACAATCATCAAATTATCATAATCATACCCATTCAAATGGATTGACTCCATTGACACCTTTCACCCCCGCCTCCACTAACACCACCACCACCACCACCACATCAAAATTAAGAGATTCTTTAAGAAGAACAATTTCAATGACATCAATAAAAAGCTCTTCCACTTCCACTTCCACTTCCATCACCACGGTAAATAGCATTGAAGAAGGATTAAACCAAAACAATGCCACAAATTCCACTTTTTTCTTGGACCCACAACCACCAAAGGGTTCACTAATGAACGGTTCATTTTGTCAAACACCAGAATCTTTATCAAATTTTAATACCACTCCAAGATCTTCATTATCTTTATCAAGACAAAATTCTGAACCAAATGAAATTATAACAACAAATGAAATCATACCAACAAGAGATCCAATTTCAAGATCTTCTTCATACACTAACGTCAAGAGACAACCATATTTTGAATTGGATTTTGAAGATGACTAGGGAGTACGTTCATATATATATATATACTATTCATATAGATTTGTGTTTTTGTTTTTTACTAATGACTATGTTTTTATGAGATATGAAAAAAAGTTAAAGAATAATGCTCTCTTATACACATTATTGGTTTCAAGAAGAAGAAGAAGAGAATAAGAACAAAGAGTACAAACACAATGGACGCATTCAATTTAAAGAAAGATAATAGAAAGAAGTTCCAAGATAAACAAAAATTGAAACGTCGTCATGCTACACAAAGTGATTTAAAATATCGTAAATTAAATAAAGAACAACAACAAAACGAAAAGAATACAGACATAGATGAACAAGAAGAAGAAGAAGAAGAGGTGCCCCCACCATTACCATCGAATGAGGATCGTTATACACAGGATATCTTACAAGTGGACCCAGAACAAGATTTAAATTTACAAGCCACTTCACAACATGCAAATAAAATCATTAGAAAGAAATTGGAAATGCAATCTCAAGAGGAAGGTATGCTAGAAGATACGTTAAAGTCGTTACAAATTAAAGACCCACATCATTTAAAGAAGTCCGATATAATGTCCTTAGATGTACAATCGTTGAATCAATTACTCGGGAGAGACAGTGGAAATGATAACCACCCATCCACAATCCAGCCAGTGAAAAGTAAAGATTTTAAAACAAAAGTGGCTACAACAGCTGTCCCAAGTACTCCTCCAACCATCCCGGAGCCTAACCAATCTTCGATGCTACCTGATGAGTTGAAAGAAGATGAAGAGTTCTTAGATTCCTTGTTCTAAAAGCTCCAGAAACTTTCTGTATGTTTTTCTTTTCTTTTTTACCATAATAAATGCCTCAACGGAGGGCATCGCTCCGAGAGGAAACTCCAGTATTAAGGTTACCAAGCATCGGGCAATAAGAAATGCATAAATAAATAAGATCAACTCGAATGGTTATCAGTTGCCTTCTATGGCTGTGTGACATCGTGACGGCAGTAATCTCGAATATTTGTCAGGCACGTCATATTTGAACATTCTTCTATTCAGTATTACTGAAATTTCTCGATTATATAAGTGGCACCTGGTTAATACCTCTATAACATTCTTCAGCATATCACTTACATCTACCCTTTTCTCCCTTTTGTACACACACATCTTTCACTTACATTGCAAAACATGACAAGAACTGAACAAGAATACAATTATAGATTATTAAAACAAAAACAAGTTCATGAAAATTTAACATATTTGAATCAGATTGACTATAAGGGGTCTCAATTATCCCCGCATTTCCAAATAGATCCCTCAAGGTATCCACCCACCAAGATTGGTTCCAAAATTTTCTATTTTGATATTGATAATACTTTATATTCACAAAAATTACATATTAATGAACAAATGAAGGAATCTATCATTCAATACATGATTAATATTTTACATTTTAATGATCATGATGAAGCAAGGACCGTATTAGAAGAATATTGTGATCAATATGGACTTTCTTTAATTGGGTTCATGAAGGATTATAATGTAGACCCTGAAGAATATAACTTATTTGTGGATGATTCATTACAATTGAATAATATTTTAAAACCCAATATTAAATTAAGACATTTTTTATTAAAATTGAAATTAGATGCAAAATTCGATAAATTATGGCTATTTACTAATTCATTTAAGACACATGCTATTAGATGTATTAAATTATTAGGGATTGCTGATCTATTCGATGGGATTACCTATTGTAATTATTATAATTTATATTCCAATCAGGATGATTCACCAATAAATAAACAAACAATTCGTTGTAAACCAAATTTACCCATTTATGAACAATTGAAATTAGAAAGTGGGTTGGATAATTGGAAGGATGCATATTTTGTGGATGATAATTTACATAATTTGTACACTGCCACCCATTTGGGAATGAAAAGATGCTTCCATTTAGTAGAACTTAAGGATACAACCACTCAACAGGATATCAAGAAGACAAAGAATATCATTACAATAAATAAATTATCAGATATAATTAAATTCGTTTAATTCAGAACAAATTCGTTATACAGATGACTGGAAACTAAACAGTTTCAATATACTTAGTGTGATGGGTATTTCCCTTGCACATTCACCATCTGATGATACATCAATAATACAATCTTTAAAATATTCCCCCATGGATCGTTGTAGTTGACGTTGATGTATTTGGTCTTCCTCTTCTTCTTTATCATTTTCATTAGTATCATCTCCGTATATAGGACGATTTATAGAATCTTTACCAATTGGATACACCACGGATCCATATATAAATAATATGAAATATAATAGATCTTTATAATTTTGTAAATCAAATAATTTATCAAATTCAGTAACCACTTGCTCGGGATCGTTGTCAAATAAATTTTGGATAAATATAGGTTTCAATGTAGGTAATAATCTCGTCAATCGGTATAATAAATAATATTTCCTTTCTTTCAAATTAGCGTATTGCCAATATAATTCCACTAATGTTTCCATGGATCCGTATTGTTCTATGAAACGGGGTAACATTATTTTATTACACCATATAATATTACATTGTAAACTGTTATAAATCGTCTTGTCCAATATAAGATATAACCACCATTTAAATGAGCTATCATCGGGAGGAACTTCCATATATTTTTGTAAAATATAATCTGGATGATGTATCTTGGGATATGGGTCCAATTCAGATAAATGAATGTCCTGGATATGGAATTGGGATTGCAACCTTATTGGATCGGCACCAATTGAGTAAAAGAAGGATGAATTGGTTGAAATGTCAATCTCTGGCTTACTGTTCTTAGTAATAAAGAACCAATCTCGATACCTCCCAGTCTCATCACGACAAATAATATCAATTAATGTCGGGTCGAGTACCGCCTGATTTCCCTCTAATGTGGCTATATATTGTTTCTTCAAATCATGTATACTGCGATGCTTATTGTCGTTGGAACTCGATGGAGGATGAATTGAGCTTTCCATGACTTCATGGACTCGATTTAATTGTTTCACTTTATCCGATATTTTAGAATCAAAAGAATCACCAAGATTAGATTTAGTAATTTCAATTTGGCCAGGATCATTCTTCTGGGAGGAACCACGAATATTATTTCTATTAATTGCCGGACGACGTGATATACTTGACCTGCTACTACTGGAACGTTGTACTCGTTGTAATATCTGGTCTACAGCAGACTGCACAGACTTATTGCCCTTCACAGTATATGTGGGATCCTTATCCTCATCCTCATGTATGTTGTTTGCATCCCAAATATCAGTAGAAGTTTCCCTACCGCTATCGCTGTCGCTATCGGAAAGATCCAAATCCTCGTTGTTGTAATTATTATCCTTCCAAGTAGGCAAATCGACCCGCCCCAATTCATCATCACTACTCTGGGAATCGCCTAATACCTCATTATCACTCATACTACTATAGCTATAGTTCTTTAGTGTCTTCTTCTTACCTTTTGTCAGCTCATCTCAGCTATTCGTCTTGACTATTTCACGTTGTTTACCCTGCGATGACTTCGAAATTTTGAGATTTCTGACTTTTCCATTGAAGAAATTCCAAAACAGCTGAGATTCATCCTGGAAGCGACTTAATTCAATAAAGAAACGCAGAGAAAACTAGAACAAGAAAGCAATTAGGGACAGTCCAAACCAGTATATCAATAATAGAAATATATTTTAACTGTGTTGTCCCTTTGGAACAGCGAGAATTGAAGGTATATTGATAGAGAAAAGAGAGAAGAAAATACAAGAATATAGAAACCAGAACAAAAAGAATAACAATTAGTTGGAAAGATGAAGGATCCCAGTACACAGGGACAACCATTTGGATTGTTCAATAATGGACAGCCGTCTCATTCCAATGAGAGTACAGAAGCAACTAATACAGTTGATTCCAGTGGAACAAATACAAACATGCATGAAATGAACTCACAATTATATCAGGCAAAAGGTATAAGTATCGATGAACATGATATGTTTCCACAGTGGCATCATGACCAATTGGATAGGACAGGAAATCCAGGGTATGGTGGGTTCGATTCTATGCTGGAAGTTCTACCCGATGATATAACCTTTGAATCATTCTTTCATGGTGGACTTTATACAAACAGTTCTCACTCTTCTTCTCAGAATAGATTGAACCAAAGCACAGATGGTGGGAATACTGATTTGGAAGAACGAGATGTACCCATGCCGATGACCAATGATAACCATACTAAGTTATTCCACCAAGCCGGCGTGGCCACTCCACCTCAACCCATCGATATCGCCACTGTAACTCAACATAATGATAATTTACAAAACGGTGAAATCCCGCAGTTATGGGATTTTACTACTGATACATTCCAAATGACTCCGAGTAATTCAAGTGATTCTGCCACTATCAGCGCTCCAAATAGTTTTACTTCTGAATCTAATCGATTTAATCAACTTAAGAATAATAATAATAACAATTCTTTCTTTAATCAACATTTTATGAACTCTGAGTCCCCCACTCAAAAGAATAACAATACCACTAATAATAATAATAATGTTAATAATATTCCACACACCGTTACAAATTTCTCATCTGCCTTTAATAATACTAATACAATAATGAATAACGTCTCCTCAACAACTGTTTCAGTCTTCAAACAACCGCTACGATCAAATAGACCTTCTTTATCTCACATAGACGATAAATCAATTCCAAGTCCAACTAATGATAAACAACCACAACATCATCACCATGACATGAAACCAATCAATATCCCCTTGAGTGTTAACAACACCACAAATTCAATTAGAAAATCACAATCATTTGCAAGGCAAATATCTTCTACGTCACTATCCAATTTGAACTTGAAAAGAAACTCATCCATTTCAGAACTATCAACAAGCTCTAATATGGGGTCAATGGTATTGAAAAAACCACCTATTCAATGTTTTAATTGTAAGACTTTTAAGACACCATTATGGAGAAGAGATCCCAATGGTAATACATTATGTAATGCATGTGGTCTTTTCCAAAAATTACATGGGACAATGAGGCCGTTATCCTTAAAATCAGATGTTATTAAAAAGAGAAATACGAAGAAAAGATTAAAGAAAAATCAAGACGTGATCAGTGAGAACCCGAATAGCAATGTTAATGGATCTTTACTACCGAAAACAAGTAATAGTAATATTGCTAAAAATATTGTACCGAGATCCATTGTACAACCTACAGCCACGACAGCAATGACAACGACAACAACGACAAACTCTAATATGAAGAGGAAATCATTATCAACCACTGATCATTCACTAATAACAACTACAAAGGTAGTCAATTCCACACGAAATGGGATTAATAGCAATAGAATCAATGCATTCTCGACAATAGCACCAGCCTCTTCGTCAACATCAATCATAAATGTAAATAATTTGAATTCAATGTCAGGCAGTGGTAATAGAAGAAATAGTACCTCCTCAAATACATCAAGCAGATCCTCCTCTTCAAGATCAGTAGTACCGATCCTACCCAAACCATCCACTTCCGCAAATCAAAATGTACCTTTCAATTCTGTTCCATCAACGTATGGCACCCTAAGTGCTAATACTAGCGTGGCATCTTCCCCACGTTATATTGGAAATTATAATGGTAATAATAATAACACCAATAATGTTAGTTTAAATATGAATATAGCAAATAATTCACCGTTACAAGCTGGGACATTTTCAACATCAATGGGAAGATTTTCTACAGGTACAATGCAAATGGGGGCTACAAATAGTGCAATAAATATATCACGTAGGAAGATATCAAGAAACGCATCATATTCATCGTCGTCATCCTCCTTTATGGCCAACTCGTTGCAGAATTTGCAAAATATGCAGCAACAACAACAACTACAACAACAACAGCAGCAGCAGCAGCAGCAACAACAACAGAATCTACAAATGGGTAATCGGATTGCAGTGTCTCCCAATATTTCCGGCGGTTGGAATCCTTCCATTAACAAATCAAACAGGACGATTAATGATAGTAAAATAGAGTCATCAAGCAAGATTCAGACAACGAGTTTCGATTTATTCAACACAAACAAGAATCCACAGCAGCAGCAGCAAGTAAGGCGACTACCCCAACAAGAACAATCTCATACTTCATTATTATCGCAACAATTACAGCAAAATCCTGTAAATATGCCAGTAGAGCCTGCCTCTGGATCGCATGCGTCTTATCAACAACCACTGGCAGATAAGCCCATATCTCTCTCGAATCAAAATTCGCCGTCGGTGAGAGCAAATAGATATGCTTTCAACCAAAACGCAATACCCAATAATACCACAATGAACAATAACAATATAACTAAGAGTTACACAGAGTCGGTACAATTACAACGTCACGGATCGTTACAACAATCACAAACGGGCAATCAACCAAACTATTCACCGTTATTCCAAGATCCATCACAATCAAAGGTAACGCCAACTGTACAAGAAGACCAGCTTTTCGCATCGAAACAAGATAAGCAAACTTCGCAGAAAAAGATTGCGGATGAATTAGAATGGTTGAAATTTGGTATGTAATCAATTAATGCATATATAGTGGATATAATATACCTATTCTTCCTTTTTTTTGCTCTCAATATCACTTTTTGATGATAATGATACTGATAATTTAAATGGCATTATCTGAAGAAAAAGGTGACTATTACCGTGACTAAAGAGTAAAAAATCCCATAGAGAAAGGTCCAAGGAATGTCATGGGGGTTTCACAGATATGGGAGCTAATAAGGAATTCGCAAGAGACTAGATCAGGTCAGCCTCCTCAATTGTCACCTTACTATCAGCGGGTTCCTTTCAAAACATTCTTAGTGGAAGAGAAGCCTAAGATTGCTATTGATGCATATCACATTCTATTTGAATGTGGATTCTTCCAATTCGATCAATTGGGGAAACCTATATTGAATCTATTGAAGAGATTGAAAGAGTTGATTGCATTGGATGCATCATTTATCTTGGTATTTGATGGATTAGAGAAACCAGTGGAAAAGAATGACAATAACAATATGATCAATTACAGATCCCATCCAAAATTTATGTCCACCATCCACAAGTTGTTCAAATTGTTAAACATTTCAATGGTCCAGGCTCGAGGTGAAGGAGAAGTACAGTGTTGTGTGCTGGAGAAACAAGGTAAAATTGATTTGATATGGACCAATGACTCAGATTGTCTTTTATTTGGTGGTAACCATATCATGAAAAATTATTCTAAATATGATACAGATATCGGTGTTGCCCCAGGGGCTTCCTCTCCTCGACGTAGTGGTACTGATAATAGTAATAGTGGTAGAGAAAATTTCATTACTATATTAAAATATAATGAATTATTGAAAGAACATTGTTCCAGTCTTCTGGATCGAGAGAGCTTACTATTGTTTAGTATATTGTTAGGGGCAGATTATCATACTCAAGGGGTTAAGGGGTTGGGAAAAGATAAAAGTTATAAAGTTGCATCTTTAAAAGATCCAAATTTTGCCCAAAAATTTTATCAAATCTTTGAATCAAGCCAACATGGTACCATTTGGGATATTCAATATAAATATGAAACGTTTCAAAAGGAATTGTTCGCTTATTGTCAACGCCATTCAGTGGATTTGTTTGGTAAGAATTATTCTGTGTTATTAAATAATCCCGATGCAAATTTTGATAATTGGCCGCCTGTATCAATCATTAACCATTATTTCCATCCATTGAAGGATGAAGACGTGGATATTGGGACATTATTAGATGAGGATAAATATTTGAATGTTCAGGGGTCTAGTCTATATGAAGAGATTGAATTTGATGAGTTGTATTCCTTTTTAAATACGTTGAAATTACCTCAAATAACAAATTTTGATAGATGGTTCCATGATACCATGCATGAAATGTGCTTATTAAAATATTTACTTTATGATGGAGGCTGTGATAGCAAATGTAAGATTACAGAGGAGAAAATTGTAATAATTGATGATAATATTAATAATATTATTAAATATTGGAAAGTGAGATACAATTCTTTCCTACCGGGGGTGAAAGCGTCTGAAGGCAATAGAACCCGCTCTTCTAGTCCCAAAAGAAGCCCTACACGGAGGCAGATTGATATTCAAGAATATAAAAATAGTGTTTGGATCCCACAGGATTGTCTTCCAGAGGCCCATATCTTAGTGCATAGTTATAGAGAACGGGAGAGAGAAAGATTGAAACGAGAAGAAAGGGATAAGAAATTGAAAAATAATAAGAGATCTCCCAAGAAGAGATTTGCTAATTATACACAGAAGAATAATTTGGATACATTTTTTACTAAGCATGCTCATGTAGTAGACAAAAATATGACTAGTTTAACCTTATTAAGGTCTGATTCCTCATCATTGTCCACACCAGATCCAGACCCAGAAGAAATAAGACTAGAGAGCATGAAAAAAAGATTATTTATGGGGTCGTCGGATGAAGATGAGACTGTAGATGGGGATGGAGTAGAGCAAGGAGATCATGCTTTAGATAATGATAGTTCTTTGGTGATAGTGGAAGAAAAGAACATAGACACGAAACAAGCCCACTTAAATCTTAGGGATAATGTTTTGAAACCACTAAGGAGTGAAGAGCCATCACGTAAACCTTCCCCAACCAAGAAAACTCGACCAGCATCCCATCCGTCTGTATTACGCCCACCAGTAAAATTAACAGGCGTGACAAAACAATTATCGTTTAATGAAAATGACAAAATTCTCGGTAATACATATTCTAATAACCCGATCCATACGGGGTTAAATGTATCCCCTGTGGTAAATAGGTCGCACTCAATCACCTTAGATAAGCCTGCACCCATGCTATCACATACAGACACGTTCGGCCACAAGAAAGTCGATAGATCGAGTTCGTTGTTAGATAGAATAACTGACGAAGCAGATGGGTTTCTCCGAGAGATGGAGGCTGAGGGGAACCATTCAGATACTTCAACAATATCCACCCTTTCTTCATCATCTTTATCTCCATGAAAAACCATTCACTCACATTTATATTAGTTCCCTTTTTGTGTCGCCATATCCCAAAAGGGAAAAAAAAATGACAGAGACACGGCTTAAAAAATTTGGGTGAGAAAAAAGTTGAAATAAAAACTGTGGAAAATGCGATGAGCTCAAATTGAGAGATGTAATTATGAAATATTATAAATACAGGGTGATGGTTGGGAGACAAGCTTGTTCATAGAGTAATAACCGGAGGCTGTTGAGGAACCATTAAGGGAGGAAATCACGCACAAAAAGAAAAACAACACACGATGAGCACCATTTCAAAGACTATTAAATTCAATCCAGAAACTGACAAATTAATAACTGTGGCAGCAGGTTGTTTCTGGGGTACAGAACATATGTATAGAAAATATCTTGGTGATAAGATAGTGGATTGTAAAGTTGGGTTTGCTAATGGGAATGAGTCAAGTAAAGACAGTACTGACAATGTATCGTACAAGAGAGTTTGTAAAGGGGACACCAATTTTGCTGAAGTGTTGCAAATTTCGTATAATCCAACTGTATTAACATTAAAGGAAATCATAGATCTTTTCTTCAGAATTCATGATCCAACCACATTGAATGCTCAAGGTCCGGATTTAGGTACTCAATACCGTTCTGGGATTTATACACATAGTCCTGAAGACTATGCATCAGTGGTTAAGTTTAAAGAAGAATGGCAACCTAAATGGGGGGATAAGATTCTAACTGAAATTCATTCAATTGAGAATTATTATGATGCTGAAGAATATCATCAAATTTATTTGGATAAGAATCCAGAAGGTTATGCTTGTCCTACCCATTATTTAAGGGATATTTAAACAATTATATGTAGTATCTATAAGATATTTTTACATTAATTATATGACAATTCTATTTTTATACTGTTGAAGATATTGTATTATTATATGCTGTTATTTTATATATATAATACATTTTTTTAAATGTTATATGTACAATCTTTTTATGGGGTTTTTAATAAAAATTTATGAATATGATTTAGAAATTACAGTTGAGTGGAATTCCCAAGCAGACAATGAAAGGTAGGAAAAAAATAATACAAAGTATTCTTTCCATCTAATATCTGTAATGGTCAGCCTTGTATGGACCTTGTTTAGCAATACCAAGATATTCGGATTGAACATCAGATAATTCAGTTAATTTGACACCCAAGTTACCTAAATGGAATTTGGCGACAGCTTCATCTAGAATCTTTGGTAAGACATGAACACCGACTTTAAATGGACCAGTCTTTTGGAATTCAACATGTTTAGTTCTGAATTCTTCATCATCAGCTTTGAATAAAGCAATTTGAGCTAAGACTTGGTTAGAGAATGAACAAGACATGACGAAAGAAGCATGACCAGTGGCACAACCTAAGTTGACTAATCTACCGTTAGCTAAAAGAATGACATGTCTACCGGATTCTAATAAGTAACGATCGACTTGTGGTTTAATGTTAATGCATTCTTTGGCATTAGCCTTTAACCAAGCAACATCAATTTCAATATCGAAATGACCAATGTTACAAACGATGGCATCTTCTGGCATGTTTAAGAAATGTTCACCTCTGATAATATCTCTACAACCAGTGGTGGTGACGTAAACTTGACCAATCTTGGAAGCTTCTTCCATGGTAACGACTTCATAACCTTCCATAGCGGCTTGTAAAGCATTAATTGGATCGATTTCGGTGACAAGGACACGAGAACCCATACCTCTTAAAGCAGCAGCACAACCTTTACCGACATCACCGTAACCAGCAACAACGGAGACTTTACCAGCTAACATGACATCAGTGGCTCTCTTAATACCATCAATTAAAGATTCTCTACAACCGTATAAGTTATCGAATTTAGATTTGGTAACAGAATCGTTAACGTTAATGGCTGGAACCTTTAAAGTGGCTTCTCTCATCATCTTATATAAATGATGAACACCGGTGGTGGTTTCTTCAGAAAGACCGAAACAACCTTCTAACATTTCTGGATGCTTTTCATGGACTAAAGAGGTTAAATCACCACCATCATCAAGAATTAAATTTAATTTAGCACCATCTTTGAAAGCATATAATTGTTGTTCAATACACCATAGATATTCTTCTTCAGTTTCACCCTTCCAAGCGAAAACAGGAACACCAGAGGCAGCAATGGCAGCAGCAGCATGATCTTGAGTAGAATAAATGTTACAAGAAGACCAAGTGACTTCAGCACCTAAAGCAACTAAGGTTTCAATCAAAACAGCGGTTTGGATGGTCATGTGAAGACAACCGGCAATACGGGCACCCTTTAATGGTTGAACAGCACCGTAAGCCTTTCTGATGGCCATTAAACCTGGCATTTCATGTTCAGCTAATTCGATTTCCTTTCTACCAAAGGCAGCAAGGGAGATATCGGCGACTTTGTAGTTTTGAGCTGGAGCAGACATATTTACACTTGATCTGGCGTGGGGCGTATGTGCTTTCTGAAATGCCATCAAAACAATATTAATCGATGCCCATCGGTCGAGATAAAATCTATCTCTCTTTATATAAAGAAGATTCCCACAGTGAAAAAAAAAAAAAGAAATTTGAGATGAAAATTTTTCAACTACGGCACTGGTTACCGCATTGGGAAACCCCGGCCGAAAATGGGAATGGTGT
This sequence comes from Monosporozyma aquatica, assembly GCA_030571515.1. Taxonomy (NCBI): domain Eukaryota; kingdom Fungi; phylum Ascomycota; class Saccharomycetes; order Saccharomycetales; family Saccharomycetaceae; genus Monosporozyma; species Monosporozyma aquatica. The sequence continues at coordinate 75,979 of JAJLXW010000582.1, forward strand.
CCCAAAGAGGAAACTTGGGCCTTCTTTATTCTTAATATAAACGACATCATAATGATATATGAAGCCACCAATCCCTTGTTCTGCAGGCTATGATTACTGTTTGTTTTGAATTAATTGAGCGGTGGAGTTGTCTCCCTTTGGTCTCTTAGTGTAAACTGCCGGGATGCTTGTTCCATCAATTGGAATAAATCGTTTTCACATTGAGTGAACAAAGTGTTCAAATCCCTTTGACATGACTTAAGGAACTGGTCCACGGTGGACATCATATCTGTAGGCTTGATTATTATTAATTGGTCATGTATTTGGATCACTTTTTCCTTTGTAGAGAGAAATTGTCTCCAATATGGCAATGGGATTGATTCACTGTCTAGTAATATATCATTATTAGCCATCCGTTCAGACCACTCAGTAAATACACTTTCCCCCCATTCTTCAAACATTGCTACATGTATTTGCAAGATCTCCTTAACCAAATTATTAAATTCCACGGGGAATGTATCATTAACCACATGTATAGCGTCAGTATAGGATTCATTTAAAGTTGTTAAAGATCTGGTAATCAATGTATCTAATAATGGGCGTGTCACATACTGTGTAATCTTATTTTGTCCAGATAAATCATAATATTCCATTTCATTAGTGTCTTTATTCCATTTTCCTATACATTTAATATCATGGATGTGTTTTTGGATTGTCTTCATATCCTGACTATGTATCCGCGATATTTGGTTTAAAATGGAGGTCCACATAGTATCATTCAACACTTGAATCTCTTGAGTTACTTGCCTCTCCACATCATTTTGTAAATTGGATAGAGTGTGATTTAATTTAATATCCACTAATTGCGTCCAGGAGTCTAATTCGTATCTCAATGGATCAGTTATATACAACTGGCCATCTTCCTCTTCATCCCCTTCTCCCTCTCCCCCTATCTCAATGGAATAATCCAAATCACCTCCACCATTCAATAATTGACTGATCAGGGACTGTTCCCCCTGGGTTACCACCGAAATCTCATCAGTGGCTTTCACCGGGACCACCATCTCACCTTCTCGAGGTATATTCCTCACCAGAACACCAACAAACCCGGCCAAAACACACATTATCGCACAAATTCTCACCACACTTCTATCCATGCTGTATTTCCACTTACTCCGTTGTGGTAGAAAACAGTAACTAGCACTACTACCAAGTCCTCGATGCCGCTTGTATCAAATATTAATCTCTGTTTACATAATATATTTTGTATATATTCTATCAAGGTGTTACCCTCCTCGTACAGTTTCGCTATGTTTTGAAGAAATCTCACTATAATTTTGAAATTTGGTCAGTTATAGACCCACTTTAAGGCCTTTAAAATGGTTTCAATCCAAGGTTAAAACAGCCAAGCGACGGTCCATTGAACCACCAGAACACATTTTAGAACAGGTTCGGTCCTTGTTGTTGTCCAGGTGAAACTATTGCTCTTTTTTAAGGAAGGATTTTTGACCAAAATATTCTTTAAAGTATCTCATCTTTACCGATTGAAAAGTTATACCTCCTAGAACCCTTTCAAACCTTTCACTGACATACCTACCTACCTCTCTCCTTCTATTTTTCCCCTCTTTTTGCAGAACAATCACATACAAATTAGATTATGTCTGCTTGGCCTTTTGGACAGACGTCAAGAATTGAATCTGATTCAGATATAAATTCAATTTTAACCAATTATTTCGAACTATTAAATAAAATTGATGGAGCAGACACTACTATAGTTCAAGATGAATTAAATAACTCCTTTATTGAACAAATTTTAAATCAACAAGATCTTCTCAATGAATTAAATAGACAAAATAATACCCTTTTAGATTTTATTTGTTTTGGTTATTTCTTTGATTCTAATAAACATAAAATTACTCATTTACAATACTTAATAGATGAACTTATATCACTTATATCTACCACACCTATAGATGTGAGCTCTACAAAACAAGAAGAAACTGATAAGAACAAGGATATAGAAATTGAAAATGAATTAAAGGAAGAGAAAATAAATAAAGCAACTGTGATATCAGAAATTTTTGCCCTTGATATTTGGATTATTTTAGACGAATTAGTGAAAAATGAGATATATTTGACTAAAATCTGGTCTTTACTTTATGATTCATCATTTAAAGATGAAAATTCACCAATTGTATCAATATTCCTGAAGATTATGGAGAATTTATTATTCTCTAAATCTGATATCTACATTGAATTTATATTAAAACAAGATCATCTTGTGGATGATATGTTGAATCATATAAATATTGCCCTATTAGTCGATTTCTTCTTGAAGATTATTGGTACAGATAAGATTGATAATTCAAATGGTATTATTAAGTTTGTATCAAATCAAGATCTAATCAATAAATGTTTAAATTATCTAAACAATGAGAAATATACACATGACGTACAAAATTGTATAGGCGATTTCCTTAAAGCATTAATCTCCATCTCGGCAAATGCACCAATAGATGATATCTCTATAGGTCCCAACGAATTAACCAGAAAATTGGCATCGCCGGATTGTATCGATAAGATGATAAATATCATTCTAACTCAAGGCGGATTTGCATTGAATATTACTGTCTCAATTGTGATTGAATTAATTAGGAAAAATAACTCAGATTATGATCAAATAAATCTCCTGACCATGAATTTGACCAATAATTATCCACATGATAGAGATCCGATTTTCTTAGGATATCTTCTATCTAAATTTACACAAAATCTTGATCATTTAATTAAATTGATTACAAATTTTAATAAATCATCCGATCAGCCCAGATTTAATCAATTAAATGAGTCTTTTATCCCCCTAGGATTTGAAAGATTTAAAATTGTAGAATTAATTGCAGAATTATTACATTGTTCTAATATGGGATTGATGAATTCCAAGAGAGCTCCAAGAATAGCTCGCCATAGAGATAATATTAGGATTAAAGATTCAATCTCTATATCGGATTCAATGAGTAGTTTAAAATTACTCGATAGTAATAACAATAATAATAATGATAATGATAATATAAACTCACTTAATGACAATAATGACATTACTTCTAATGATAACAATTATAACAATACAACCACTACTAATAATAATAATACTGACCTTATTACTAATGATACTAATGGGGAACTTATTATAGAAAGCATGACTACAACAAATAGTAATAGTACCATAACTGCCACTACCGATAATAATAATAGTAAAACAAAAGATAATACTAATAATGAGGATATTGACACTTCTTTAAATTTCAAGAAAATGAAAAGTACACAATCAAATGAGCATAATATAATGAATTACGATTTCTTTATGAATGACGGACAAGATGATGAAGTGGATGAATCGTTTGAAATTCCCTATGTTAACGAAAATCAAAATATTAAATTAAGAACAAGACCTACCATTGGTGATACATTTAAGATTACTCTATTTGATAATCAAATTTTACCCATTTTATTGAATTTATTTTTACATTATCCATGGAATAATTTTTGGCATAACGTTATATTTGATATTATTCAACAGATTTTTAATGGTAGAATGGATTTTTCATACAATTCATTCTTAGTTTATTCATTATTTGATACTTTGAAATCTTATCAATTTATAATAAATCCAAATATGAATTTTCACCATGCTGATGATGAGGGTGGGGATGATAATAATAGTAGGAATCACAAAGTTTCATTCCAAATTACAAATGATTTTATCTTAAAGGGTTATAAAAACTCATATAAATTCTATGAATCTAATAAGATGAATTTAGGTTATATGGGGCATATTGTATTGATTGCAGAGGAAATTGTGAAATTCTCTAAATTATATAAAGTGGAATTGATATCACCAGACATTTTTAGGGTTTTACAAGAAGATGATTGGAAATTTTACTCTGAACAAGTATTAAATGATACAAGATTGATGTATGCCAAGATTCTTGGTGGTGGAACCTATGTAGATGATGGTAATGGTAATATTATCCCACAGTTCCCTGATCAAAATGGCTCTATGTCAACGTCGAATATAAATGGTACAGCCACCTCAGCAGCAGAACACAAGGTAATTGGAACAAAGGGAAGTCAAGACGGATCCTCACAAGAAGGCACTTGTGATGATGGTATTTCATTGAATAGTGGTGGACTAGTCAATGTAGAAGTGTTAGAGGAACAGTTAACCACAGAATCAGATCTACATGAGAAGTTAAGAGAAATGTTAACTTCGAATGCGCAAGAAGAAATTGATAAAAGGAATAAAGAAAATGGTGTTATAATCTTAGGGCCACCAGATGAAACTACCACTCCAACAACCGCATCTACTACAACATGACAAACTCGACTTTTTCTCAGTTATATTTTGTATATATTCCTCTTCAATCATTCATTCATAGATATCTCAGTCACAACCGTAATAAAAGCATGCCAATGCTTTTTCTTTAGTATAGAATTGATCCATGTAATTATTATTTCTTATAATAGTATAGATATTATATACCAATATTTATTTTCCACTTAAAAATTATGTATCTATTGATTCTTTGGTTTTAAATTCCTCTTGGCTTTTGTGGATTGCTTAGAATCTTTTGTCACGATCTTTGGTTGCCTCGTAAACTTGTTGAACAACCAAATAGGCAATCTAAAGAACATGCAATCCATAATTGTTGGGTTTTCAACAGTATCTGGGGAAATTAATGTCCTAATTGGTTTATCAACATCGCCATTAGGGTTTGGTTCCAATAAGAACACATCACCAAATTTGATTAATAATTCCTTTGGTTCATCTTCTGGATGTTGTTGAAAGGCCAATCTTTTTTCACCTAGTCCATCAGTGTCATCTGCTTCTTTACATTGAGCAATGAAATCCTCAATTCTTCTTCTATTCGAAGTATATTGTAATCGTAACACACCATAATGGATCACACTAATGGCAATATAGACAAATAACAAAATTACATAGGTCTTTGGTTGTACTCTGGTGAAGAAATACCCACCTTTGGAGAAATCGTAATCGGGGAATCCATTTTTCAGATAATAATCATAATTCTTACGTCTCTCGTCGTTGCTTAGAATATTAGTGGCTAAATTTAAACGTTCATATAATTTACGATACTTCTTGTTTTTATCGGGATGATATTTCTTGGACAATTGTCTAAGGTTCTTAATAATCTCACGAGACGTAGATTGTTTACCCTTCTTTAATTTTAGAAACTTGTAAAGATTCATCTCAGAACCGTATTTTTTGACCAAATCATGTTGCAATTGGAATGTTTCGATCTCCTGAGGAGTGAAACACCAAACTAAAGTAGCAAAAAACGTTACAGCAAGTAACCAAAGCTTCATTCTTGGGAATCTGGAGGTATCTGGTAGTGATGTCTCTGTTGTTGTCAAAGAGAAGTGCCAGGTTAAAGCCAAGTTGACCTTTAAAAATAGCTGTTCAAATAATTTTTCATCGCTAAGATAAAAAGTGAAAAATGCACGGTATAAGCTGAAGAGAACTCAAATATCCAAGCCATATCGACAGTATCAGGAACTAGAATAGGAAAAGAATAGAAATAATCAACAATGTCACCGTCTCGAATTGTCAGTAAATTATATCAATATTACAGGATCACAAATGCATTTCTGTACGCTGCACTATTTACTCGTTGGTTGATCCTGTTCCCACTAGTTGGTGGGAAGTTCCTCCCCGGTGGGATTCATTTATTTCTGATCTACCTGATGGTTTATTCCACGTTTGGGGAAATTGGATGGTTGTTCAAATTTAGGCCTTGGAAAAGAGCATTAGGTTCAAGGACGATGTTAAAGGATCTTACTTTCATCAATTTCATAACCATTTTGAATTATAAAGATAATTATGAACATGCTTTGGTGTTAAGAAATATCAGTTATTCAATATTTATTGTCAGTTTAGCATTATCACAATGTTACGTACATTGTTCACAATTATTTAAGAGACAGCCACGTAGACAAGAAGACGTGGTCCTGTCACAGAAGAATGGTAAGAGTATGATAGGAATTTTGTACACCTATATACTACTACCTGTTCTGTATGTGAGTGAATTCAATCTGTTATTGTTGCATGTGCAATATCCCAGTCCATCTAAACTGCCATGGATGGAAGTGATCAATAAGGTGATTTTGGTCTTATTTTTCCCCATAGCATTCATGTGTTGGAGAAGACAATGGTAGCATATATAAGTATGTATATAGATTGGAATATTTATTGATTTGAAACCATCTTAGCGATCTCTTCTGATATTTCTAATGCCATATTTTCATCTTGATTCTTAGCAAATTCTAATTTGGCACTCTGCAATTTGGCGATGATATGATGGAGTTCAATATCAGTTGAAGATCCTGAGGAACTTTGTTTCTGGTTTTGCTTTAGAGTGGAATGAGTCCAAGGATACGTGTCTATGATCTCTTGGATTCTAGGTATACCTTCAAGTTCACCATATTCATTCTTTTCATTTGATGTGCTAAGGGTAGTTATTTCCAACGATGTAAATTCATCCCAATGTGGATATCGCCTAGAGTTGAGAGATGGATCACAGCATACTATAAACTGTTCCTCATCGGTGTTATCACTATCTCTGTGGATCAAGTAGGATTCAATAAGTTGTAAAATGACTCTATCCTCCAAAGGTAATATAACGATAATACCAGCTACTACTTTACGTAGTGGTTCACATTCGTCACTATTGAATTCCACGATCCAATCTTTTAAATCAATCTCTATTTCATCGATATAGAGGTCAAATTCCACTCCATAATATTTGTTTTCCCAGAAGATCCCTTTCACTATACAATCTTGCAATGGAAGAGGTTGTTTGAACAAAATTTCTAGCTGATCGTTGATCTGAGATCTATTTTGGCAAAGAACAAGGATTTTATCTCTCTTCATGGATAGAGCCGCACTTAATCGGGGATGATTGTGAATAGTAGCTACCGGTTACCAAGCTGTAGTGGAACAAAATATCGTGCTCTACTCTGTTTTTTTGAATCAAAGCTTCTTCTTCTTCTCTTTACAGTTCATTGGGAATGAACGAATTATTTTCATACAGACCAAAAATTCTGTTTGCACTGGTTATATATACGTCAAGTGCCTACCTACACACACAAAATGAGAATCAGTTCTATTTTAGAACCACATAATAGAGTATGACCGATGGAACTAACATTTCGTTAAAATACTTGATTTTCTTGGGAGGAATGCAGTGGCTAGATAGCTTTACCTCCTTTTATACATCCATATGAAAAAAGAACAATTTATAAGCTTTCTCATACCGCCATATAACATGGAGAACTTTTCCAAAGGATGAAGAGCTGTGCCCTTTTTGAGGAAATCATTTTTTATTCTGGTTGAGAAGAGTTTGTCGTGCTGATAGAATCAGCTAACCAGGTTTCTTCTTCTCATTGGTATTTATTACAACTAGACATATGTGATGAGAATCCACAGATGCTGTGTATATCTAGTACCTGCATTTGTTTATATACCAAAGAGGTATTTTTTTGCAATATGGAGACTTTTTGATACAAGTATAATGGTTATATATCTGTTTGGACTGCGTTTAATGACCCCCAGCCATTGAAATATTATGGTTTTATCTACCATTTATATCGGGATATTCATCTTTTGCAGCTCCATACTGTAATCATGGATTTTTATAGTTTCTTTCTTCTCATCTAGGAACAACACCTCTTATACTCATGGGTTCACCTTAAATGAAATGAAGATCTCTTGATCTCATTTTCAAGGTTGAAAACACAATGGAAGGGAACTTAAGATCAGAAAGAGTTATAAACAGTAGGCTAAACAGGAAAAGAGAACAGTAGGTAACAATTATAGAGAGAATGCAGTCATATGCATTGGAGGAAACATCAGACCAGGACGTTGATTTTTATCGAGATCAAATATGGATGTATATTAAGGAACTGGAAGGGATCTGTAAAGATAAAGGGGTTGATGATGAGAGGGATGGGCAGGCAATTGAAGATACTGAAAAGTTAATAGATGTAACACTAAGTATCCTTTTGGATTATATGGAAGAATCAGCAAGAATAAAACATTCTGGGTCGAATCGTAACTACGTTTATTTAAATCATACGAATGGGTTTGTTTTTTCAACTCTAGGATTAATGTTAGTGTTAGGTATAATTGTACAATGTTACATTTTGTTTTCAAGTGTTTAACACACCTGGTCTCTTATTAATGGCATGACAATTAGGCAATAGTTCTTATATGAATACTGTATAAATATACCTTTAACAGAAATTACAAAAAGTAAATATGTAATCATCATAAAACAATATTAAGAAATATCCAGAAACGTTTTGTCCTGTTTCTGTTTTAATGGGAGAGAAATTGATCCTTTTTCTAGGCTCCAGCCTTGTCAATATTACCTGCCAGAAATGATGATGCTGTTGCGATTTCCATCACAACTAATAAGGTTAACAACATGAATAATGTCATAAAAGCAGCTGCAGGATGTTGCATTAAAAAGTTTTGAACAGTTTCTTTCTTCCGTCCAGGCAATTCATGGAGAGTAGGAGGAGTCAGGGGCTGTCTTAGTAATTCCCTCATGGAAGCCTCTATCGATGAAAGTTGGTCTCCTTGTGTTTTATTTGACAATGTATGGTCAAGATATATACTCTTAGAAGCTTGCACATATTCTCTGAGTTGTTCTTTTCGATTCATATTTTGATGCTCTCTACTTCAGGGTACCTATAAGTTTCTTATTAACCTTTTAGGTCAAATATATGAAAATGAGGTTATCTTTTTTTTTATATAAAACGCCATTTGTATTTATGATTAGATCGTTTCTACAATTATCGGAATCTTTTCAAGTCTACAAGCTATCAATAAGAAACATATTCTTGATGACTAAAGTTTCCACCAGCACTAGTTTACTTAATAGTGAAATTTGCAATTAGGTGGTAAACCTTTATTCGAATAAAGTCGTGGGCGTTTGGCACTTCCCCTATGCAGAACTTGATATTGGATAGTTTCAACTGAAAAGTGTTAACATTAATACGACGCTTGCTCATGTGAGTCATTCTTTTATTTTATATCCATTGAATATTGCACATACTTATAGATATATTACATTTCAAGTTAATATCCTAAAGTGGTGCCAAGAATATGGTGTATACTAGGGCTCATATAATAACATTTAGGTAGATTCAACAACATATTGTAATGTGTACGTCTAATAAAATATTCAAGAAACAACATTAAAGTTGACCACTCAGGTAGGGAGCTTTTTCTTAGGGGAAGTAGGTCTGTTTGAAGTAAATTGAGTACACCTGTAAGATCAGTAAATTATGATTATAAAATCTCTTGGGGAAAGAGTAGTTTACAAGAAATAAACAAGAAATAGCTATTCCTTTAATTTATGGAAATTTTTAGTAAAAAATATAAAAAGTTATCCTCTTTCAGTTACCATTTTTATGTTTTTATGATAAAAAAGATTTTACGAATATTTTATTAAAAAACGACACCGGACCTAAAATACCCAAAGCTGTACACGACCAACTCTAATCAAAGCAAGAAGAACATTACAGGTGCTTGACACACATGTTGTTATTCCTGAGCGCATTTTGATTTTAGGGAACTATTGTGATATTTTGTGCTTGCGATGGCCATCAATAATTTTAGTTGTCCAGGAAAATAAACCATAAACAACAATTGAAACGCTTGAATAGTAAATGATCCATTAAAAAAAAAAAAATTAAAAAATATAACCTCTAGAACTTACTATGAAATAACGGGTATGGGTCAATTTTAATTTCCCGGGAAGGTACTAGTAGGTATACTTTGTCTTTTAACGACAAGAATCCCGCCAATTAAAAATTTTTTATCAACCATTATTTCTCCCCTGTTTTCTTTACAGAAAACAGTCTGGTTGCAGATGAAGGACCAGAAATTCTTTCATAATCATCATAAATTTATTTCAAAGCAAAACTAAAAACAAGGATAGAATTGAATTAAAATATGCTGTGTACTAAACAAGACTAATATTTATTACACTTAAGTAAAGCTAATCATTCTACAATCAAGACAACTCTTTCTTGGATAGTTTTGTTGATTTTTTTAATTTAATTTGAATAATATACATGTCACTTTTGCTCGAAAATACATTCATTGGGGTGGCAATACCATAAATAAATGACAAGTGTAAGCTAGAAGGATAGTGCTCAATACCAATCAAAGAAAAAACTGTATTCAGTTTTTCCTGATCAAGTTTAACAAATACGTGAATTAAAATGACTTACATTATTGTCTGGAATAAACCGTAAAACTAGGAGAATAATCTTTCTTGAAGGGTCTTAACGTTATTATTATATAAAAAAATGAAATATATTAAGGCTATATTGTATTTAATTTTCTTTAGATTCAGCGTAATAGTGCAAGTAAGCACCCATTAGTTTAATACCGTTGATAAAATTACTTATATCTAGTTTTTCATTAATGGAATGAGCACCATCATCACCTCTACCCATTGGTAATAATAGGACGCTAGTTTTTAATTGATCTTGGAATGTAACGGTGATTGGAATAGAACCACCTTCTCTAGTCAAATCTGGTTCGACACCATATACTAATTTAGTAGCCTTTGCTGCAGCAGTAAATTGAGCATTATGTGGATCAGAAACCCAATAGGCACCGTTATGAATTAATTCAGCTTTACAATGATTTGGTGAATTTAACTTGGCAAATTCTTTTTCACAATGGTCGATAACTAATTTATCTAATTTATCGGAATCCATATCTGGTACGGTTCTAATAGAAAATTTACCGCTAACTTTAGCTGGGATAACAGTTTTAGCTCCCTGTGTAGAAAAGGCCCCCTCGATACCATGTAAGGATAGAGATGGGTATCTCCATCTATGCATTAAGATATCTTCCTTCTTTGTGTATAATGCTGTATTTGAACCACTAGCCTTATTTAATTCATCTAATGAGAAATCAATATCGTCATACAATTTGCGTTCTTTATCAGTGACTGGGGCAACCATTTCATCGATACCCTTAATTAGGATCTTACCATCGGAATCAACAAGAGTACTCATAATTTTCACTAAATCGATCATTGGTTCTGCGACAATCCCACCAAAGACACCAGAATGTAAATCTGCCTTGGGACCTGAAACACTGACTTGATAATAATTACAACCTCTCAAACCATAGGTTAACACTGGTTTTCTTGTACCTAACCAATAATTGTCAGAGATACAAACAGCATCAACGTCTTTGAAATAGCCCTTAGCTTCCTTGGCAATCAATTCTTCTAGTCCAAGAGAACCAGATTCTTCCATCCCTTCGAAACAAGTGATTAAATTGACTGGAAATTCAATGCCTGCTTCTTTATGGGCTCTTACCACGTGTAACCACCCAGTTAATGGACCTGTGTCATCAGTGGCGCCTCTCCCCTTCAACACACCCTTTTCTTCATCTACTACTAATGTAAATGGTTCAGTGTCCCAACCATCTTCTTTAAATGCAGGTTGAACATCATAATGACCATAGACTAGCACAGTTTTCTTATTTGGATCATTACCATAACGAGATAAGATTGCGGGTGGTAATTCTAAATTTGGGTTATTCACTGGGGGTGGTTGCAACCCTAATGGCTTCAATTGAATATCAGT
>JAJLXW010000582.1:118349-128489 GCA_030571515.1 Monosporozyma aquatica
GGATGGCGTCTCCATCAATGAATAACAACAATCTTTCAGAAGAAAAGTCCATTGTAATCACCTTATACAATTTGCATTCCTCCTTTAAATAATAACCTCCCCGTTTTTTAAAAACTTTTCGAGACATGGCAATGCGGTCACGTGGCTCGTTAGCGCAACGTTTTTGGACGAAAATCCCCGCAGGAGGTCTCACTATTGTGTTTTTAGCGCCATTGTTCAATGTTGATTGTATTTTTCCGTGCTATTGTTCAAAGTGCGTCAAACAATACCACTATTGTAAAAATATTTTAATGTTAAAAATCGAATGTAGAAATCTTCCTCTACTGTTAACCCCAGAAACACTACTAGAGTATACAAGTATATAGTAGTAATTATTACGCTCCACTCCACCTAGGTAGATTTCTCAATTCATTAGGATCATACTGTCGATATCTAGCGTAATCTGACGGTGATACATCCACTCCATCTGGAGGTGAATTCGTGTTTCCCTCCATCAGCCCTTTCCTATGCAATTCTGCAACAATTTCAAGCTCTCTCAAAGATTCAAGAAGTTCATTTGCTACTTTCTGATTTTTTTTGCAACTAAAGAATACTCGGTGTTCACTTGGGTGATCCAGCAAAAATTGCAATAGCGAAATAATCCTTTTCGTTCTTTCAACCATTAGCTCGTCTGTGGTATACTGTTCTTTATATGAAGGATCATCAATAAGATCGTCTCTTTGTTCATTATATTCTATGGACTCCATGGTAGGACCATATTCCTCACTATCTTCACTATCCTCATCAGAAATTTCCAGATCGATTGAATTTCTATTGTCCTCCTCTTCTTCAGTATCTGAACAAACCACTCTATCTGGAAGGGTATCTAACAATTTAATCTCTTCCTTAAATGCTTCATCATCTTGGAAGCTACTTGTTTTAGTGTTCATTTTTGATTCAATTTCTGATTGGTTTATTAAAAATTCTATAAACTTAAATAATTACATTTATTTGAATAATATATACAGAAGCATATCTCATTACTTTTACTTTAGGTTTTAATTTTTTTCTAAAAAAATTTGATAAAGAAATTTTAATATTCTCAGAGAAAAATTGAAGTAGTAAGAAATATAGTCTTTATCGCCTAAGAACTTGCCATCGAACTAATTATATTTACTATTTTGTTCAAAACTAATGGAATGAAATTTCTTTTCTCTGACGAGTAGGCTAATAAAGTGACTTTTATCGACTCCATTTTGAGCCAAAAATAATGGACCAAATGTCGACGCATAAAATTTGAACTATACTTCTGTTTACCACAAGTCCATGTCCATAGAATCACGTCAATTCTAACTTCATCATTTAAAAAGGGGTCTTATCTTTTCTTTATTATTTCATTTATTTCATTTATTTCTTCTAAACATTTCCTCTTCCATTCAGGCAAAGTATTAACCTGTCTTTATAATATTCATCCTTTTCATTAACTTATCCTCATAATGTCCCACCACCTTTCTGTTCATAATACACAGAATGGTATCTAATTTGAAGATCCTTTTGTTCCTTAAATATGTATGTTAACAAAATGCTTCGAGCACCATATTAGCCATTCTTGGAACATAAGTTTTCGCAATATGACTTCAATCCTGGAAATGTTTAGGATCCAAATAATGTGAACATAAGTACTGAAAATGTCTTATTTTTTTATGTTTAACCAGCACATATTCATATATATATTTAACCAATTTCTCATCTATCCGGTAAGATGCTTTAAAACAGTTCAATCTAATATTTTTTTTTATCACCTGAAGGAACTCTGGAAGTATACAACCATGTTGAATCTCTTACAGCAACACCTAATTATGTTTGTGACAATTTCAGTAATCTGTTTTCTTGTAGTTTCATTCCCACTACATCCCTATCTAACTAATTATATAATTCCTAATCAAACCATGATATTACTCAAGAAAGTCATAACCATTATTGGGAGTTTTAGATTGTCTTCGATTGAACTTCTTCTCACTGATCATGTCACAAATAAATCTGGATCCGATTATAACCAATTAAGTTTGTTATACTTGTTATATTTCTGGGATCTATATTGGTAGTGACATATTTAAAATTGTACGCCAAAGTTAAAGTACTCTTCGAAAATGCTTTCAGGACAAATATAGCAGCGAAAGGATAGCCTGCACCTGTATGTTTACTTACAATTAAAAGATTAAAAGTACCAGCAAGAGCAGCAGAAGTAAAAACTTGTTTTATCAATACCATTATATTCGAAATAGATGGCAATCTATTTCTTTGAGCGGCAGTAGCAGCATGGGGAGATAAAACCAACTCTTCAATATTAGATAGTTCATTGCTAGCAAGAAGTTGTTCACAGCTTATTAATAGATTTTCATCACACATTCATTTGGGAGCAATATGTTCCTTGTAAAATGAATAAATCTCTTTCTTATGTCTAAATGAACTCTGATTGACGTAGTCAGTAAATTTCCCACTACTCTTAACAACAAGGTATACTTCTTCAGGAGTTACACACGTCCGACTCAATAAAATCTTCTCAGTAATCTAGAATAGGAACAATATCCAAAATATTATGGCGAGAAAAATGAATCGTACCAATGGTAGTGAATTTGCGCCCGTATCCAATAGTAAAAGCAATTTTGGAGAGCAATTACAGCATTACAGATAACTTGATCGTTTAGTTTTAACGGATTTTCTATCTGTCTTATTATCCTGCGTACACTTGCAACCCATACTGGTCCCATAAACCCATACTGCATTCTCAATGTAATGCATTCATTTTAAATTTTTATCTTTAGTTTTCCAAATCTTAATGGTAAGAAGTGTGCTGCCTATTGGTATGCGGGCTGGAGGTCCTTACGGAGACATAGACAATACCAATGCAAATTTGTTTAGTTACAACATATGTTAAATGTCCAGTATATAAGGAAATATTTTACACCTGAGAAACTTTAATGAGCTTATTTTATTTCATTTAATTATACAAACAATGATAGTACTCGTGGATTATACCTGCACTGTCTACTGTCTTATCTTATACTTTTTAATACTTTGTACAGTTGTATACTAAACCCAGCAAAGCCATTTGTGGCAATACCAGGCTAAATAACTTCCTGTTGATGACACACAAATGAGTTAAATTTTTCTACACATCCAGATAAACATCAGATATAGCCTCTTCTGTTATGACACGCTACTGGGTTACAGTTACATTAAATAATCCCAACCAGTCTCTTTTGAAAGGTTTACATAAACTTGTCATCCTTTGATAAAAGTGGTGTACTGAATGTTGGTATAAATCAAAGAAGTATTTCCTCACTTCTTCATAAAATTGTTTCTTTTGATTGTCACGTACTGGCTCTGTAACTATAGAAAGGTTGCCATTTATTAGGTAGATTGAGGTGTTGTAGGAAACTGAATCTTGTAGGTTATATGAAGGAAGAACTCTATTTAAAAAATCTCCTATTTGTGGCTCGATCTCAACGCTTTTATTCAAAGATACTCCAATTTTCTCCAAATGTTCAATTAATAAATTTGTTAAATCAGTAGTAACATTAGTGCTTGGCATTGTAGAGTATAAGAAGAGATCATTTTCAATACTTGCGTTAAGTGCAATGGCATCTAATCTTTTTAGACCTTCTCTTGTGTTATCATCTGTTGAAAAATTTAAGGCGCAAGTGAATAGGAGCCACTGGGCAAAAAGACACCACCAAAGCAGTTGAACAGTGTTTATTACCATCATATCCCCTTTCCAATGTTCGAAAGATTAACGATATCTGTTCTGAAAGTTTACACACAAAACTGTCTTTTGCAGCTTAATTAATTACTCAGTGCAACAACACGAAAACTTTCCATTCTCTCGAATTTATTAATAATTTAGCAGAGAGAAAATTCCGGTGCTAGAAATGGTGTTTTCGGTTTTGACAAGGTCTGGGGCTGCTACAGTCAACCCTCCGTATTTACGCCAGTTGGTTTCTTAGAAACATCCCAAGATGGTAAATTAGCACATATGAGCCGCATCAAAAGTCAGGTATTCTAATTTAAATCTATTACCATAAATATTATTCCCTGAAATAACTTGGAATGAATATGTATCCAAACAAGTGGCAGAATTTTATCAAGTAGAGTATGAGAGCCACGGTGATTGTTGTGGAGCCTTAAAGGTAGAGCAAAGAACCGAACGTTAAAAAAAGAAATAATTTGATAGTGGTGTTTTGAATAATACAGAGGAAACAGTGAAAAAAGGGCCTGTCTGAGAATAATCATGGTGATACTAATCGTAATGATGTAGTAGAAGAATAAAATGATGATGATACGTATCAAATTCTAACTTATGATGATGGCAACAATAATAATTTTGGGAATAACATTAATGGAAGCATTTAGGTTGATGAAGGTCTAGGACGGGGACGCACAATCTCGTTGAAGGTTCTATAAAGGATTGTTTTAGCTCCAAAAACTACGT
The DNA here is from genome assembly GCA_030571515.1 of Monosporozyma aquatica. NCBI lineage: Eukaryota > Fungi > Ascomycota > Saccharomycetes > Saccharomycetales > Saccharomycetaceae > Monosporozyma > Monosporozyma aquatica. The sequence goes on from JAJLXW010000582.1 coordinate 122,821, forward strand.
CATGATGGTAATAGTAATATTCACAACAATGTAGATGCAACAAAAGATGATGACTTCTTCCAAAATTCCATTTTTGGTAATTTCAGCAGTGGAAACAACAATATAAGAGCAATTATACATTTGAGTTCAAGTTTTAACATTCTGAGTTGTGATGAACATGACGCTATAGAGGAAGAAATTATACAAGACAACCAAGGATGTGAAACAGTTGCTAACAAGAGGTGAAAACAGTTCATATATGACAGATTGGAAAGATTTATTAGAAGTGGATCACAATTACAAATCAATTTGAGACTTGTTATTAAATATCGGTTCCGAGTTCGTCGTACCATGCAATGATATTATACCTTCCAATTTATGTGATACATGCTTGATGCAACTACATAAAGAGCCGTGTTGTGGAGCTTTACCCTCTACTGTTGGGAGATTTATTCATGAATAATTTATAATTGCAAACTTACAGGTAGAAGGATTAAAAATAATTTAATCAATAAGTGTGCCGGTATCTTTCTAGTAAAGTTGTTAAGGTACAAACATAAATAATATATCACTTTTATGCATCGAAGAGAACAAGGATCTAAAGTTCCTCAGTTTGTGAGTAATAATTTCAGGCTCGCAAATAATTCAATACAAACATTTACAAGATATTTCCAGTTAATCATACCATGAAAGATAAACATGTTATTGTTGTTTTTAAGAAGCATCGTTGAGTAGCTCCTATTTTGGGAACGACAATATGCCAATCTTTATTTTTTCACTGTTCACAGGTGATAGTAATATTGTCAACACTATTGAATTTAATGATACAACCATGTTTACTAGGCATAAGAATGAAGTGGAGCTATATATAGAAGCATACCCAAAGTATCATTAAGGAGTAATCAAAGATATCTAAACGGTTGATAAGTTTATCCAGAGTGTTAAGTATATCGCAGTTGTAATTACGATGATATGGATTATTTACGAGAATAAAAATAGAGAGTTATATTACGAGATTACATAATAGTGGAGCACTTCTAGTGTGCAGATAGGTTTCCTGTAATCTTCAGTTGCATGGTGCCAATCCTTTGTTTCAACCATTATAGATGTCACTTGTTTACTGCATTTTAGGGATTGTTTTGGACACTTTTGCTTTCCTTCATGGAAAGGGAAAATATATGCGGATTTCGTGATATATCGACTGATTGAATCCTGAAATACCTTAATTATTTATCTTTAACTATAACAAATTTGAATATAACATCGGCTTAATAAATGTGACTTGTTTTCTATTATGTGAAAATTTGTCCTGTAGTAATCAAGTAATGTTTCTAAATAAAAAAATATAATTGCTTCAATAACATGCTCAATGGAAGCAATAGTATAAATATATTAATGTGCTTGTAACTTCATATTAATATGGCTAGTTTAATATAATATCACTATATGATATTAATTCTATGATCTTATAATATTCCTTTGCAAAAATCCAAAATCTGTCAAAATTTGTTTAATTTCATTTATTTCTTCATTTTTAAATGTGTTTATACACAATGGTATTGGATATGTAGTTCTTATTCGATGATTCACCCTTTTCAATCGCTCGTTTTTGGCCATTTGGTATCGTAAGTCAAATTGATATTTTAAATCCAGAATAAAAGTACTATATCATAGTGTAATAATAATCCGGGATTTAGGAATTATGTATTATAGAATTTGAGTCTGTTGATGCGGTTTAACTTTATCTTAAACGGGAAAAACAGTGTATAGTTTTAACTAGCTGTCAAAGGTCTATAACGGTATAATTATACTAATAAATGGATATATATGATTTTCTATGTGTACAAAAGATATATAAACGGTTAATATAAGAGATAGTTAAAAGTTCGACGAAGATATAATGCAAATTTTACCTTATGGAAATTTGTCGTCAAAAATGAAAAATAAAATTATTGTGATACTTGAAAATTATCACAAAAGAAAAAGTCAGAAATCATAGAAACTTCATTGCTGGAATGAATTAGTCTCAGCTTACATTGTGAACAAAGAAAATATTTCTGCCTGTCGATTATGAGTACTAGCAAATCCGATGTACAACGTTATGGTTGGTACAGAACTTTCAAAAAGCTGGCCTTAACAGATATTCTTCTACCATTGACTATTATCCTTTCCATCATTATTGGTTTACTTATTTCTGAATATGTTCCAAGCGCAAAGGAATCATTTGATGCTAATAATCACAGAAATTTAGTTGGTGTGTCGATCCCCCTAGTAGTTGGGATGATTATTATGATGCTACCTCCTTTATGCCGAGTGGAATGGGAATGTCTACATACCTATATAAAAAGACGCGATATTTGGCAACAATTACTTTGGTCTCTCTTTTTAAACTGGGTAGTTTGTCCCTTCTTAATGTTTGGGCTTGCATGGCTGGTACTTTTTAGAGAACCAGAATATCGTGAAGGGATTATTATGATTGGAATGGCAAGATGTATTGCTATGGTTATTACTTGGAATATGATTGCGGGTGGAGATCTAATGTTATGTGTCACAATAGTAATCATCAATTCCATGCTTCAGATGATCTTATATGCACCATACATCATGTTTTTTGGATTCGTCATTACGGGTGAGTCATATAATTCAGGAACAAAATTGTACAGTGAAGTGGCTAAATCAGTGGGTGTATTTTTAGGTATTCCCTTAGGCGCTGGCTTTTTGATTCGAATGATTAGTTTTGCTTTATTCGGTAAAGGAATATTTGTAAGTAAAATCATTCCATGGATTAATCCATGGGGAATGATTGCTTTCCATTTCACAATCATTGTCATATTTATTGGTAATGGCCATGAATTCTTGCACCATATTGGATCGGCATTCTTATGTTTTGTTCCTTTATGTTTATATTTTTTGATTGCATGGTTTGGGTGCTTCTTTTTGATGAGATATATTACAAGTAAAAGGGGAAACAATATTAGGAATGACTTACCTTACGAAATCTCTGAAGGAGAGGAAGAAATAGAAGCTGATGATATGGAGAGTAATTCTAAAGATGATTTAACATCCTGTGACTGTGAAAAGGAACTGTTACTTAAAGGCAATCGTTTCGGGAAATCAACGTGTTCAGCACAGTTTTCCATAACAATGACTCAATGTTTCACAGCAGCATCAAACAATTTTGAATTATCATTGGCAGTTGCTGTATCTATGTATGGTAATGGAAGTAGACAGGCGATCGCTGCAACATTTGGGCCACTTTTAGAGGTGCCCATTTTATTAATACTTGCAATTATAGCAAAATATTTTGAGAATTCCTTCATGTGGACTGAGTCAACAATAGAACAGGTTAAAATTGAAGAGGAAAGTGCTGATGAAGAACCAGGCGTGGTATAATTGGCAAACATTCATTCATATAACAGTCACAACTACCGGTCTAATGGCATATTCAAATCTTATCATATTTTTCCGGAATAATTAATTTCCATACTTGATAATTTGATTTTGAATATTCTTACTGCAAGAAGTAGATAAATTAAACAGGATACTCTCTATCACAGCCAACTCTCAACTGTTAAATTATAATGTTAAGCGAGGTAGACTTTTTGGTCAAACATTTACTGTAGTATTTTCTTGCTTGATGCCAAAAGCAACAAACATTAAGAGTATATACTTTGAAACTAAGGAAGTACCTATCACGACGACATTACATAGTCTTAGCTACATATCTTCGAATAAATCCAAGTATGGTTCCTTACAGAGATGCTGTATTCATGGAACTGTTGGCTATCTCATTTTAAATTTTATTTGCTTATGAATAAAAATATGGATCAATTACATTTAGAATTTGTACCTATACCTTTGCAACTCTACCTTAATAAGAATAGTTTTCTAATTTAAAATAGCAACTTTTTATAGATATAGCTCCCCTTTGAATGAACGTCCCTAAAAAGAAGATTCATCCTTCAACCACTCGATACCATATTCATTTTATTTCTATATTTTCATTATCAAATATCCGTTATTAGACATAGATTTCAGTGTTCTGGGTACGTAAGATCGGTAGTATATATTCATTAAATACATTGGAAATTCAAACTATACATAAGAGTTATCCTATTATTAAGAATTCTTACCAGTGCGGTTCTTGATCCTAAACAAAATTGGCATAGATGTAGTGGACATCCCCTAAAGGAGTTTTTATCAAAACTATTTTTTATAGTAAAGACTAGTAGCCACTACCAACATGGAAAGAAAAGCGAGTATGTTGCTTAAAATATGTGCTATACGGGATCGTGCACACCATAGATCAACAAAACAAAGTGAGGTATACCACGCAAGAAGTGACTCCCATCCTAGGTGTACCTGAACAATAAGACTTTCATTACTGAAGTGAAATGTATTTTTGTCAATCATTACCAAATATAGCGTAACAACGGTTATTGTGAACGACGTAATGATGCTGAGTTTAGAGATAAAGCTATTATCTCTTTTATTTCGGCTTGCCATATTATAAGTTCTCACCTGCTGACGTGAAGATATAGTTTATTCTAAAGAACAGTTTAAATTGGTTTTGCTGAAAAGATTAGTACAACCGCCTTCCGGAATGTTATATATATATATACATATATATATCCCTTTATATCCCAAGAAGAAGTATTGCCAGAACTTGCGTTGCATTTTTATGACATATGTATGGACTTCTTGGCAATGTCATAAATGTCAACTGGCCCTCGGAAAAAATCATATGCACAATGACATACGGGATTATTATCAGTATCGCGTGATATTTTTATAGCATAAGATTTCATTTTGTTAGAATGTAGTGAGCATAATCAATTCTTGTTCCCTCGATCTTTATGTTATTGGTTTGTTAACTTGCATTCTTTGAATGTTTTAGTAACTGATTCCCGTTCAAGTTTTGAGGGCTAATGCAAATCATTTCTGACCAAGCAGTCACAAAAAAGGATTTTGAATAAAATGTCTCTAACAACAGCTCGCTATGGCAACTTTTTCCCTTGTTTTGGGGAAATATTGAGAATGATTCAATTTACTTAGGAATATAGTATAGAAGGTGATACCACTCGGGCTATTGTTGGAACGGAGGACTTCTTCGTCCCATCTTTAATTATATGATAATTTGGGTCGCCACCATTATGATACTGACTACTAAGAATTTCAGTCTAAGATTCCTAAACCAATCTGTCCACATAGTGGTAACGTTATTTTGATATCTGATATTATGTTACCGCTAAATTGACCTGTAAGTCCCTACTTTTTGCCCAACTTGGATAAAACGAACAATTGTATTGTTGTACTATTAATGCAGAAAGAGAGACAGAATTTCCTGATACCTCGATTATAACTGTTAAGATTGGTAAAGAAATACGCAGCCAACATTATATACAGAGAATAATATGGTGAGGTTACTCCGGAATTTATACAAAAATGGCTTTGCTAAGAACTTTCCCCAAGTACTCTATTTTATTTGAAAATACTGAGATGTTATTTTATTCTGTCGTTGTGAGAATTAATTTTGGATGAGCTTTGCTCTTATTATTTCCGGTTGGAGTGGAGTTGAAAAGATACCATGAGATTCATGCCAATGACTCTCCTCCTCATAACATTTAACAAATCAATTTGAGGAGAATATATATAGCACATATATTTGTATCAGTAATCTCTACATGCTC
>JAJLXW010000584.1:0-16117 GCA_030571515.1 Monosporozyma aquatica
TGGATGGATTATCCCACCTCTTTATATATGAATTAAATTCTGACGAACTCCATCTCGAGTCGTAGATAAAGTCGAGGAGTCCCTCCATACTAACTCTTGAGCATCAAAGAGTAAATGATCAAACAAAAGAAAACTTTTCAAAAAAGAAATAATTCTTTATAGAAGTAAAAAGAAACTCTTAATACAATAAAAGGAAATTATAACACAGTAACAGAAAGCGTTAATAAAGTAAAAAGAAACATTTGCCACTCGACTCCACATAATAATAAAAAAGAAACTTAACTTATTATCTGACAATAATCAGGTAAAACATGATATACTAATCGGTAACTTCGTGGGAAGATAATAGATAGGGCTCATAATAATTTTAATAACAATACTTTAACTTGATTCCTCTTATAACCAATCTCCTCTCATAGTTAATTAAAATCGATAATTCATTTTTTCATAAAATCTAGAATTTCAAATCATAAAACCAGGATTAACTAATACCTTTCCATGACCTAATGTTAGGTCTACGTTTAACTAGTCAGGGATACGTCTCATTAACCTGTAGGGTTTCCCTGAATAAAAAGGCATGATTAAATTAAAACCTTAAGTAGAACACTATATGTGACAAAAATATATATAATTTGGGCACATGGCGCAGTTGGTAGCGCGCTTCCCTTGCAAGGAAGAGGTCATCGGTTCGATTCCGGTTGCGTCCAATTTTTTTTGCCAATTTTTGCTCAAAATCTGGTGCCAAGAAATATTACCATCTTGGATCTGTTAGTACTTATAGTTTCAATTAGTCATCTACTTTTCTGTTGAAACGAGACTCTAGACTCTTTGAAACAGAGATCACATCATCTGAGTTTCAAAAAAATATATTGGGTAATAGGAAAAGATTGATGAAACAAATCAATCTAGTACTACCTTGTAGTACTAACAGTTTTGGAATGTAATATATAAGGCAATAGATTTAGATGTTAAGTCCTATTGCTGTGTAAATTAAATAATTATGTAAAATAACAGAATACACAAAAAAGATAATTAACAAGAACATCTAAAAGTAATATGTCTAATGTGAATGTGTCATCTGGGTCCACTATGGTAAATGTGGACTGTACTTGTTACTTGCAACAACATATTCTTTATGAAACACGTCTAGATTAGTGTCTTTATTCCTCTTCTTTTGTTTTCTTACCAAATTTCCATTTATTATAAATGTGTAAATCATACAGTAATATTCATCTACGTTTCGGTAATTGCCCTAGTAAAGTGACTATAATTGACTAGAATATTTATAATAAATTCTTGGGTACCCAAAATAAGGATTTTGAGTAATTAAGAAATGTGACATGTCATAGGCAATAATCCATTTTAATGGGAAAAATCCAACCAAAAAAATTTCTAGACACAAGTACGTAGTTTCCCGGGATCTATTTACTCATCGCATTTATACCACAGTAGTCTAATCTGTATGTTCGCTGTTTTAAAACAAGCATTATGTCCATGTCTTCTTTGAAAGATTAGAATTAAATAAAATCCAGAAAACAAAACAAATACAAGGTCAAAAAACATATCTTATCATGGAGAAGAGTTAATACGGACTTTTCAAGCTGCTGGTTACATACAATGTATAGCCACTTTGTACAAGCTCTTATCGAATTAGAAATGGGAATAAAGCAGATTTCTGCAGATAACAAATGGAAAATCATTGCAAGTTCCTTCATTTTAAGCCCAGCATCGGCGGTTAAAGAATTAATCGATAATAGCATAGATGCATCTGCAAAGGCCATAAATGTAGACATTGATTCAGAGACTGGTGGTTGCAGATACATTAGTATCCGAGATAATGGTGGAGGTGTGAGGCCTGAAGATCGAGAAATGATGTGTTTAAATCATTGCACTTCCAAGATTGAAGATATTACTGATATTGGAGACATATCCACATTGGGATTTAGAGGGGAGGCTCTATTCTTGCTAAGTGCATTAGCCTCTAGTAAGGGGTCTTTAGAAGTTATTACGAGGACCGAGGATGAGAAGATTGGAGAAAGGTGGTTGACGGGGAAAGATGGATCTATCATACCTAAATCACTACGAAAGATCTCCTCGCCAGTTGGAACTAGTATAACATTGAAGAATCTACTAGGTGGATTGTATGCAAGACAAAAGGACCTTGAACGCAAATCCACACAAACAATCAAAGATATTTCGAACCTAGTTAATCATTATAGTATTGAATTTAGAGAGATCAGATTTGTGTATTCTCTCGTTTCTTTGACGAAAAACGGTTCTATTACAAATAAACAAGTTCAAACCTCGATAAATCCTGGACTCTCTCGAGTGAGGACACTATCCAATATGATCATGTTAAGAAAATCTGTGGATCAAAATTTTTGGTTTCAAGATGACTTTGTTATAAACAATCTCTACACAATTGATTTTATTATACCCAACATGTTACCTGAAATGGAGATTATCAATAAGAAAATGGCTTTTAAATATGTTTCTGTGAATCATAGACCTTTATCAAATAAACTGGAAATTGGTCGAATTGTCACTAAGAAATTAAATAATATCTATAGAGAATCCAGTCTCTTGGAACCACATGTTTGGTATGTTAATTTTAATTGTTCTGGTAATTTAATAGATGTCAATATTGAACCAGAAAAGAATAATGTATTAATTGCCAATATTGACGCAGTTATGAATGATTTTGAAAGTGGTATTAGGTCTGTAGTAGAGTCTAAATTGGGTAAACACATTAATAAGGATGGGGAGAGTATAAGGAGTAACATCGTTGAGGTTGACAATGCTCCACAAGTCATTCCAGATGAAAAAATGGAGGATTCTTCATCTGGTTCAGATATAATAGAGATAGAGTCCAGAAACACTCCAGTAATGAAAGAAACTACGAAACCAAGGGAGTCAGAGAGTAGTGTTAGTAAAGATAACATAACTTTAACAAATGAAGATGAACCGAATGTTATAATTCCTTCGATTAAAAGGCGTAAATTAACTGAAGGATCCCTTGCTTCAGAGGATGATGATACAAAATGGGCAGAGCATATGTCAGATTATAATAAACCCAGTTCGTTGCCAGAGGAAGATGCCCAAATTGAATTACCTTCGTCTTTGACTAATAATTATGAACAAATGGATAACATTGATGAAGATTTAGAGTTGTCAAGAGATATATCAATATCAAATCCATTTACCATTGCCAAGTTGAAACGTTTTAATAGACAGGAAAAGCCCACAAGGGAGGATAAAACTTGTAACTCAAGAAATTTTGATGCAACCCCTGGTATTCCACGAATAAGGCAAGATGATGAGGCTGGTCTAATACCAATAGATAAATCTACTCTGAGGAAAGAAAAAATTACTCACAAATATAATGTCCGAAGACTATGTTCCTTTTCTGAATATACTAACAGCTATCTGTCTGAAAGTCATTATAAATTAAGCGGTAAAATTAAGAGTGGGAATGAAACTGTGTGGTTGGAGAGAGATTCAAAGTTGATCTCAAACCCGTTAATTGAGATTTTATCTCAATTTAGTCATACGAATCCATTGGACACTATAAATCGTTTGAAGATGACGGCACACGGCTGGTATATATTGGGAAATGAAGAGAATGCTCCGTCTAGCTAGCGAATTGGGTTAACAAAAACAAGGAAGAAAAGGTGTATATTGAGAACTAAAAAAAAAATAAGGGAATTAGTTACAATCAAGGAATATGGGGGAAGATCTCGTGATGGACATATGGAAGAATAAAATGATAAACTTTTGTTTTGCCTTCGTTAGTGTTAACTTTAGTTCGATTTTTCACTCTGTTTGAATCAAAAAGGCACCTTTTCTTTTTATTTTGGCAGGACATCATGAAGAGAAAATGTGTCATCTAGAGTAAAATAGGCAATCTATACCCGGTTCCCTCAAACGAAATATTCCCTGAATACTTTCAAAACACCCATTTTGCAATAGTTCGAAGAGAGAGGGAGGGCCTGGGGGATTGACCCTCAAAGTCACCCATATTCATTACTCTTCCACTACTGGTACTTCCGCACAATATTAGTATTATTATTGTTCAAACCTATCATTGGCGTTGCCATGGAAACCCTTGCTAGGTTGTTTCCCTTTCACACCCCGTTTTATGAAAGTGTACCCTAACACAAACGAAGGGCTATCACTACTGTCACCATACATCATTATGAAGTGAAATTACCTCTTTTCTTACCCAACCCTACTTTAACCACTCTTTTCTGGGGACTACCATCCTCCCAAAACCCTGATAGGGCTGGTTTCTACCTACACCCCCCAAATTTCCATTGTTCCGTGATAATAAAGAGCAGTTACCGGGTGCACTTACCTAAAAGGGAAATTTTACCATGGAAACCGATATAGTTACCAGCGATTGTGTAAAGAAAACAATAGGATGATTCCGGAATCTATTGTTTTTCTTTTTTCCCGAAATGCTTTCTTTTTTTTCTTCTTTTCTTTTTTTTTTTTAATTTTTTTTTTGATTCTTCTCCCAGCCCAGATTCTTTGTTTTAGCGTTGCTATGTGAAATTTTGAGATTTGAAATACAATTTGATGGTATATGAATTTATTAATATCCATCGCAATTTTCCATTTCGATATATAAAGGAAGGATAGGTCTTACATCTCCCAGCAACAATATTGTCAGTTCGTCTTTCTACCTTTTAGCAAGTTCCCTTTTCAACTTGAAAAGACCGTCATCATATCTTTTTTTTTTCTTTTTGTCATATTTTAGGCATCCAAGAAAACAACAAAATCAGAGCTTTCTCTTTTAAGCCTTATCCAAAAACGAGACTGACTTCCATCAACTAACTGAAATATCACCAAACTCAACTTCCCAATATCGTTTGGTGTATCCATTATATAAAATAAATAAAATTTGGTTTTAGTTTTCCATTCCTTTTTTTTTGTACCCATTCCATCTTAAAATATAAATATTCCCATACTCACAAATAAAATAAATTATAACTATACGATTATGCCTTCCTCTTATCTGCAGATACTACAAAAATTCGTCAAATTTATTGGACCTGGTATTATGGTCAGTGTGGCATATATGGATCCAGGTAACTATTCAACCAGTGTTTCAGGTGGTGCTCAATATAAATACCAATTGTTATTCTCTGTCTTCATTTCTAATATATTTGCAGTACTACTACAATGTCTATGTGTTAAGTTAGGTACCGTTACAGGTTATGATTTAGCTGAAAATTGTCGTAGAAATTTACCAAAAAAGTTAAATTTAACTTTATATGTATTTGCTGAATTGGCCATTATCGCTACTGACCTGGCTGAAGTCGTTGGTACCGCCGTCGCATTACAAATTATATTCGGTATCCCATTAACATGGGGGGTCATTTTAACCGTTTTAGATGTCCTTATTATCTTAATCTTTTATAAACCAGAAGGTCAAAATATGAAAAAGGTTAGAACTTTTGAATTATTCGTCGGGACTTTAGTCATTGCTACATGTTTCTGTTTCTTATTGGAATTGTGTAAAATTAATATCCCGCATAAAAGAGAATTATTTAGTGGATTCTTACCTTCAAAGGTCATCTTCGAAGAAAAGCAAGCGTTATACATTTCTTTGGGGATCCTTGGTGCCACCGTCATGCCTCATTCATTATATTTAGGATCTTCTATCGTGAAACCAAGATTAGATGAATTCGATAGAAAACAATACGGCAGAGTGGAAGACCGTCCAAGTTTAAGTGCCATTAAATATACTTTAAATTTCGCTTATGCTGAATTAATCATTTCATTGTTTTTAATTGCCACTTTTGTTAATTCCGCTATCTTAATCGTCGCTGGTGCCACTTTAGCTGGACAACCAGAAGCCGCAGATGCAGATTTATTATCGATTTATGAATTATTAGTTCATTACATTTCCCCCGCAGCAGGTATGATCTTTGCCCTAGCTATGTTATTCTCTGGTCAATCTGCTGGTATCATCTGTACCATTGCTGGTCAAATTGTCTCTGAAGGGTTCTTAGAATGGTCTTTACCACCATGGGCAACTAGATTATGCACAAGATTAATTTCTGTTGCTCCATGTTTATTTGTCGCATTAACCATGGGTGAAAATGGTATTTCTAAGATTTTAAATTTATCACAAGTGGTCTTATCATTAATCTTGCCCATTGTTTCAGCTCCATTAATCTATTTCACTGCTAGTAGGAAATTAATGACTGTTAGTGATCAATTTGGTGAATTACCAGATTCTGATGAAAGTTCTTTAGTAATTAATGAACAAACTCCATTAAATCATGAAAACAAGAGAATGACAGATTTCACAAATAGTCGTTTATTAACTTGGTCCGCTGTGGCCGTTTGGGCTACAATTGGTGGATTAAATTGTTATTTAGTAGCTTCATTCTTATTAGGTGCTGATGTTCATTTCTAATTTTGCTTTTGTCATCATCATCATCACATAATATCATAAACACCCCCCATCCTCTTAGCATTTTTCATTAGATATAATAAGTTATATATATTTTTCCAATACATAAACACTAAAAAATATCAAATTGTCATTTTATAAAAGAAGTCTTTTTCTATAGAATATGTGTTGATTATCAATTACAATGTTTATTTTTTTGTATAAATTAGATATATAATACATATACTATAGACACCACAGCTGCCCTATCTTTTACACTTTAAAGCTGGGTATCCAGATTAGTAAAAATGTATATATGTATTTTTGTCTTGATGAATATGTAATAGGAAACTGTTATCTATTTCAATTTTTTCTGGTATTATATTTTCTCTTTCTACCAATCTGTATTCTTACCACAGGAATAGTACCACTATAATTAGCTTGCATGATGGGGAACGAATTTTCATGATGAGTTGGTAATTTGGAAACTTGTTTATTCATAATAATATGTTTTAAGATTCTTTTCACTTTGAAATATAATGTAGTCTCTTCATGAGAAGGCTTATTGATCATATTCATTATTCTCTTCTTTCTTAACCTTTGAATTTGTAATAACAATTTATTAACTAGTTCAGATTGAGTTCCCTCACGGAAGGCTTCAATTTCATCACTATCAATATAATGAGATGGTTTCCAAGACAGAACATTTTCAAGATTCATTGGAGTGGTATTTGAAGTTTCATTTGATTCAGATTCCTTTGTCATATCAATGGCGGTTACTCCTTCAGTATTAACAGCATCTTTTACTTCTTCTTTTTCCACCTCACCTGATCCTTGCAGTTGATCTAACTTATCATCCTTTACTTTTTCTTCCTTTTTCTCAGTTTCTTCTGTCTTCTCCTTCTCTTCTATCTTCTCCTCGCTTGCTAGATTCTCTTTATTGTCATTTTCAGCTGCTAATTCAAGGTATCCAGTCTTTTTCAACCAAATTATACCTCTTGTTGTCGCATCTAATATAGTACCGTTTTCATTAAATGATGGAGCCCATGAATTATAATCACCATATTTTAACCATGTAGTAGTAGGTAATGCATACCAATTTGGATGTAAAAATCTAGACATCATTTCAGTTGGGGGTAAAGTCGGGTCTGGAATATTACTGGTGTTGGCAGCCATAAAACCTAACCTTGGTGCTTCTTCGAAAAGATTAGTTTGTGGTATAATTTTATTTATTTCAAAATTATTATTAGGTAATTCTCTCACTCTTTGATCTAAGGGTGACTTGGCTATTATAGATGAAAATAAATCCATATCTTTAGTCTTGATATGATACGTCTCTGGTACGGGTACTGTATAACTTGTTGCAATCTTGATAAAATCTTTACTTACGGCTTGATCCAATTCTGTTATGTTCTCTTTATCCTTGGTGGAATCTATGATATCTTTATCAGTAGCGTCAATGGTATCTATATTTTGTGTTAATTGAACCCCCATGTTATAGCACTCCCTTAATATTAACTCAGATGCGAATTTATAGAATTTGTCTACAATTTGATAGTTTCTTGTCCCAGGGTTATAATAATGGATTAACATTGTACAAACCAATTTGATATCGTGATATAATTTATAGAACCCATTTGTCTTGACATTATAATAATCATTATCAAATCTTTCAGTTATAGTAGTCAATTTCAATTTACTTTCATCTGTAACATTCTTATCCGAATCTGTTTGTTTCTCTAAAAATTTCATATAGGAGGCATATACCTTGTCTGGTTTCGACTCATGAAAAGCACTGGGGAACTTCTCATCTAGTATTTTACATTTAGAAGAAGCACTGTTATTGAAAAGGAAATATCATATTGATTGATATATATAAATCTTGTTAGTAAAATGTTTTGTTTCGTTTAACACATGATGTGCAAAAGGGGATGCATTATATCTCTTCTACCCACAGCACTACTCTACATACGCTTTCAAAATAGTGTGAATATTTTGTAGTAAATCTTCTTTACTCATTCTGTCTCTTCACTGTCGTCTCTTATTGCCCTTTCAGTTCACTTTTCTTGATATTTTGTGACACTTCTTTCTTCACAAATCGTCACTATTTCAAATCATCAAACTTTCATTTCGTTTTCGTTGCACTTTTTTTTTCTCAAAAAATTTCGCCCAGTAATTGCTAAGGCTGTCGTCTGGAGTGACCTGTCACTGTGACACAAATCCAAAATTAATATATTTGACCCGGGGAATAGAGACGATATTCAGGTGGACATGAACTCTATTAGTATATGTTAACTTCCAGTAGTGTCTTTCAAGACAGTCGACAATAAAATAAGTAATTGATAAAAAAGCTCCTATAACTTTACACAAAATTTTACATCTATCACTAATAGATAAATTAAAATATATAATGCAATTATATGGATGTGATATTGATGCGCGGTATAAACTATAGTACATATGTTTTTCGCTTAAAATTAGGCCTTTTGTCCCCTCTCATAAGTCTTATAATTTTTATTTGTCAAGAATCTATCCACGACCCACTGACCGTTTTCCTTCTTTTGATGCACAGGGATAGGGTTTAGATCCCAACCAATCTTTAGATCACTGTCAACAGAACTACCGAACCGTGGAACCACATAACAGATTCTTTCATTCAATGATAGATTGATTGTTTTCAACCCTTGGCCCGTTAGTGGTTTACCGTAAGTTAATAATTGACCCTTTCTAGCTATATTAGCCAATGGGGTACTCTTGATATCACATAAAGTGTTCATTCTAGTCTTATTATTACCACCAAGATGTAAGGAATGATACACCATGTACTTCGGTGGCAATCCACCCAGATTAGAAAGTAAGGATGATGGATGAATATAGACAAATGACTCTTCAATAATTGGTTTTCTTTGAGCCATTACTGGAATATACGGTATGTTAATCATATTTGTTCTATTTGTAATCTTAGCATCTTCAGGATAAATGTAATCAGCCCGTATAGCTACATGGTCAACAAACCCAGCACAAACCATTTGCTTTAAAAGTTTGATTTGAATCTCATTCGGTATGTCGGACTTCAAGTCTTCATCTCTCACTGTCACTGCAATGTTTTCCTTAGAGACATTAGACTTAATAATATATGTTAATTGTTTCCTTAACTTCATAATTTCATCCATTAATTTGCCCCTTAAGAAATTATTTTCAATAAAGGTGTTTCTAGAAGATTTAGGGATATAATCAAAGGCACTTACCACGCTCAGTAGACGGAAAACATCGCTCTGAGAGTCTAGTTTGCTAAATTTATTTCTACTCTTGAAAAATTTAATTCTTAATTCCCGTTTCTTCTCCTCAGCAATACCGTAGTCATTTGATCTGTCTCCATTGTTATCGATTAGCTTCATCTTCTTGGCTAACCTTAGGAGTTTCATTAATACCTAATTCAAACTCGTTGATAAATGGATCACCAACTGACAAAGCACTGACAATTGATACAATGTAAGGTAAGCAATTTTGTTCTGTGGAGACTAATAACATCTTAGAGAACCTTGGTGATAATGGAAACAGACTCATCTTCTTACCATCATCTGTTATACGTTCTTTGCCATCTAATGCACCCAGGTATTTTAGTAATTCTACAGCCGTAGCTAACATTTTTCTATCTGGAGGCGTTGGGAATGGGAAGTTAACAATATTGTGAATTGCCATACTCTTCATTTGAAGAACAACACTTTCTACAGGCATTCTTAAGATTTCAGGACGTGAAAACTGTTCAAAATCACGTTCAAACACGGCAGATGAATATAATCGATAACAATGACCAGGTCCAGTACGGCCTGCTCTACCACTTCTTTGGTTGGCGCTTGCTTTACTAACCCAACCAATTTCAAAACTTTGGACGCCATTCTCCTCGTTGTAAACACGTTCTTTAGATCTCCCACAATCAACAACGTACCTCACATTAGGGATAGTTAACGAGGTTTCAGCAACATTAGTGGCTACAACACATAATCTTGACCCCTTTGGTGGATTTTCAAAGACCTTCATTTGTTCCCTAGTGGGTAATAAGGAGTATAGTGGTAAAACATACAAAGGATCATTCGGGGTTTGTTCTTCGGTTAGTTCTTCTTCAAACCCTTCTTCCTCGTCACTATTAATATCACTTTCTGTATCTTCGTTTAAATTGGCATTAAATTGTTCTTCATCAATAACTTGGACACTAAAATCGATATCTTCAACCTCCAGATCGGTATTTTTAGAATTAATCCTAACTGTAGCTGCCCTCTCATCTTTGTTTATACCCTTCTTCGAGAATGGGAACTCCTTTCTCAGTCTTTTTACCATATGTGTAATCTCCTGTTGACCAGTCATAAATACTAAGATAGCACCAGGAGGTAACCTGCTGTGGATTTTACATGTCTTCTTGAAGGCTTCCTCAGCATAGCTAAATGCGGTTTTACGATTAAAATGAATAGATACAGGGAATTGTCTAGCAGACACGTTTAAAATTGGTGGAGGAGTAGGGAATAAGGTAGAATTTTCACTAAAGTCAGTGACCCTCAAAGTGGCAGACATAATAATTAATTTTAATTTTTTGCAATTTTCTGGATCAGCAGTATGCTCTTTAGCACGTAGTCTAACACAACGGCTTAACATACCAATCAATATATCTGTATTGATATTTCTTTCGTGAGCTTCATCGATAATAATGGATGAGTACTTGGTTAGCTTGAAATCATGCATCATTTCTCTTAGCAAGACACCATCAGTCATAAATTTCACTTTGGTATCAGCTTTAGTAGTAGAATCAAAACGGATTTGGTAGGCAACTTTATCACCATGGTCACCTAATTCGTTGGCTACACGGTTAGCCATAGAAACAGCAGCAACTCTCCGGGGTTGTGTTATACCAATCATTCCTGGGTAATCACCAGAGCTGTCATTACCAAAACCAGATTCATACAAGAATTGTGGCACTTGAGTCGTCTTACCAGAACCAGTTTCACCACAAATAATGACAACATCGTTATGATGTATAGCTTCCATGATGGTATGTTCTTCGGCAAAAACAGGTAATTGCATTCTGACTTGTTGGATTTCATCAGGTCTATTCACTTCAACATAGAAAGCCTTTCTTTTGGAATTTAAGTCAACAGGGATGTTATTTGTTTCTAATCCATCTTCTAAATCCTCTTCTCTTACAATAGGTTTGTAATCAATGTTTAAAGTTGGTGTTCCCAAGTTGACATCTCTGCCTTCAATTTTTTTGATTTCTTGGTTAGCCCATGCTTTGAATTCTTCAGCTTGTTTAGTGACATCTTGTTCCTCTTCGCTTTCCATAGCATCACTGGAACTTTCCTCCTCAGAGGAGGCATCTGAAGAAGAATTTTCTTCTATTTGCTCATTCTCGGCAGCATTATCTTCGTCATTAGAAACATCACTAATTTCTTCGTCTTCTCGTTGTTCTTGCTCAAACTCTTCTTCTCCTTCTTCTTCTTCTTCTTCAGAACTAGATTCAAAATCCATTTCATCTTCTAGCTTTTCATTTTTTTTTTCCTGTTGTTCAACTTTTTGTCTCCAATTATACTTACGTTTCGGTGCCTTCTTTTCTTTCTTTACTACTTCAATATTGGAGAAACTAAAACCAAATCCTTGGCCACCAAATTTGGCTGGCCTGTTGTCGATAAATGAGGACGTACTCCCTGTTGGGATATCACCAAATTTGGAATCAAAGTCATCGTCACCTTCACTATCGCTACTACTTTCGTAATTAGATTTTGCATCCTCTTCATTTGCTTCGTCATCCCATTGCTTGACCTCATGCTCTTCATATAAAATTTCTTTAGTTTCTGCATTTCCTCTGCCTTGTTTTTCTAATTCCAATGCTTCAGCAAATGCTTCTTTTTTAGTCTGTCTTCCATGTCCCAATCTCTTAGAACTTGTAAGTTTTGACGTATCGATCTTATAGTCTTGTAATTTTTCAATAATTGTCTTCTTTTCCTCTCTCTTCAATTGATGTTCGATAAACTTATCAAGTCTTTTTTTCTTTTGTCTGGATACTTTTGTTTCCTTTGGTGTAAACAGCTCTTGTAATTTTCTTTTTTTTAATTCTCTTTCTTCTGCTGTTAATGGCTTTAATATTTCTGAATTTGTATCTTCAATTTGGGCCTCAGGTTGTTTTTCATCGCCAGACTCATTATCGTTGTCTTCATGTCTAAAAAATTGCTTATTTCTTACTCGTTTCAGCTCTTTAAGCTTGGCCATATGACCGGCTCTAGCCTTTTCATTGAACCTTTTTCTATATGTACCCATGACAGTCCAATTGTAAGTCAGTAATGGGGTAGTATGGTGAAGTGGGTGTTTCCAAAGGAATGATTTGTCAGTGATGACCTTTATGTTACTATCTATAGAATCCAATTCAAAATTTGCGATGAGCTTCAAATTTTCAGACTTTTCATTCTAAAAAAAAAAAAAAAAGAAGAGACAGGAATGCAAATTGATCTCATTCTGGAACTGACATAACCAATTGTGTCACAGTACTAGTTTATCTTCATTCTTTGTGCTGGATGCTGGCAGTTATGTTAAAATTCTAAAAAAATAAAGCTAGGAATATATATCCTTGTTATTCTGGCCAAACCTATATGATCTTTTCCTTTCAATTTTCTTAGAGACGAGATTTTATAAAAATGTTTGTAAGGTAGGTTACTTCAGCTTGTAGTTAAAAAAATACATCCTTTACTAAAATAGTAATAAAATAGAGTTTACATCCTAAACAACCAGTGAGTAAATAGTAGAAACTTTTAAAAATTTTCTTTTTATTTTGGAAATGATTTAGAAAGAAGCTATTCATCTTTTATCCTAAAAACAATTTTACCAACTTAATATAAACATTTCCCACTATTGACACCTCAGATCCAAAGATTGTGTTCTGCATACTTGGTTTAAGAAGCTACACCACTCATGAAAACAGGAGAAGATGATCAGGAAACTTGAAAATATATTACCATACCCATATGTAAACAAAATATGTTCTATTAACAAGGCTATATAACGTTTCTTATCCAAATCACAAAAAATATTCTACCTGAAAATGTACCTTAACCTCTAGTGATACAAAACACATCGATCAAAAATATCTATAAAAATGGTATTAAAAAATGAAATGGAAAGCAAATACATATCTATAAAAAATCACTCAAATAGTGTCTTAATTTCTTCAATTCTTCTCTTTCTTCTCTCTTCTTGATCTGCATCCATAGCTTCACCGATGGTTCTCTTCTGTTCTTGAATGCGTAACATTTTTTCTTCAATACTCCCTTCAATAATAAATCTCACAACCTTAACATTGCTTGTCTGACCAATACGATGGATTCTATCAATAGCTTGGTCTTCCATACTAGGTGACCACCACGGATCCATCATATATGCATAGGATGCGCATGTTAAATTTAGTCCAACCCCACCGGCTTTCAAAGATAATAAAAGAATTTTCTGCTTACTAAAGTCCTTCTCTTGGAACTCTTTCAATACGGTACTTCTCTCCTTTAATGATAACCTACCATCAAATTTATATACTTCAGCTCTATCTCCCGGGAATGTATTTTTCAACTCTCTTTCTAATAAATCCAAGTACGATGAAAATTGAGAGAAGACAATTACTTGCTCCCCAGATGATGAATCTTGTAATTGTTGTAAATTCTCAATAAGTGCTGCAACTTTAGCAGACTTTCGCGTTGGTTTGTAATGAACTACACGTATGCTGTTATGCTCAATATCATGAACAGGTTTAAATAACTTGTTTTTGGCAATATCAGTACGACAAAGAGGGCATTTTAGTTCAGAGTTTTTCCCCTTCTGGTAATCAATATATTCACATAGACAACCTTCACAGAAAGTATGACCACATTCAGTTAACAATATTTTAGATGGATCAATGTTTTCTGTCGTACAAATCGAACATTCCTGATGTTCTATATCCTCAGGGGAAACAAACTTGTTCATAAGTTGTGAAATTAATGCTTCTTCCTCTTCGTTGGTCAACTCAGTGTCTGAATCTACCCTTGTATCATCAATTAGTCGTTTTATTTCACTACTAGAATTGAATAGCTGTGTATTTCTAGAAATATCTTCATCATTATCATCTAGGGTACCAAGCAACTCAACATCACAGCATATTTGTCTTAAACGAAGAATGTGTACTAAAATAGTAGAATACCTCTTCAACAAGTCACCACGGGCCAAACCAGTCCTAACAGAGTTTTCTGCGATATCCAGAAAGTATTTATATACAACTTCCTGTGCTTTACTCAATTTAAGTTTCTTAATTATGACTTCTTTAGGTGGCAATTCAACCAGCAAACTCCCATTAGCATCCTTCATTTGCTTTGTTCTTCTCAATAATACTGGCTGCATAATCGAGTTAACCACATCAAATGCCTGTTTGAATTCTTTATTTTCAAATGGACTGGATACAAAAGTTTTCCAATAACTTACGTTGCACCACGGTTCTAATTTTAAGAACTTAACCATACTGAATAAGTCATCTAAACGATTTATAATTGGGGTACCGGTTAATACCCATTTACATTTACTAGACAGATCCATGACAGCTTTGGATGTTATAGTACTTCTATTTCTGATTGTGTGACCTTCATCAATGATAATTCTGTAGAATTCCAGTGAAAATAACCCTGTAGATGATGCTATTGCATCATGGGGATGCTGATTACCTTTAAATAATGCACTCCATTCACTTTGAACAATACCATAAGTTGTCAGAATAACTGTGGGAGGGTTCTTTGTCTTTGTCAATAAAGTTTTCAAACTGCTAACATTCCCACCATAATAAATTTCTGCATGTAATCGAGGTGAGTTATTGATAGAGTCAAATTCTGCATTCCATTGATTAAGTAGTGACATTGGTACTACAATAAGAGTAGTCTTTGAAGCATAAGGTTTCTTATGTAGCGAACTAGTATCACCCATGGACAGGTCATCTTCTGTTTCTGCACGAAATAACTTCTTTTCCTCAATGTGGGTATCATGAGGTGCCATGAGTACTAATGATAAGGCAGAAATAGTTTTACCTAGCCCCATTTCATCAGATAAAATACCGCCTTTAATCATGGCTTTTAATATTGGTTTCTCCATTGAAAAATCACTAGTGTACAAGTTAGCATAAAAGAATAGTTCCAAATTGGAAAGCTCTTCACTTTTCTCCTTCGCTTTATTCACTGCCCATGATCTATCTTTTGGCCACTTAAATTGTTTCCATAATGGGTTCATCATATCACCATCTACTTCAAAACTTTCACAACTAGCTGCCTTCTCATATTCATGTTCTCTCCGTAACATCCAAGTCAACCCTTGTTTTTGATATGGCCGAAGCGCCAATTTGACTACATCCGATGGTGGTTCAGTTTCAGGTAAGTTTTTCACCAGCTCATAGGATTGAGCTGAATTATAGAATGTTTGTAGTTGATTTAAATTCATTGACTCTTCAGCTTCATATTTTGGGTCATTCAACTCACGATCATCGAACGATTGTGACATAAATTCTCCAAAACTCTCATCATCATCAAGATCGATGACATCAGCGTCTTCATCTTCATCGTTATGGGCAAGTATCACTTCTTCTTCGTGTTTCTGAATAGGTCGCAGTCTTAATTTCTTAAATAGACTGAGTAAAGCTGTTCTTCTTGATTTGCTCTCCGCGTCTTC
>JAJLXW010000584.1:20815-83363 GCA_030571515.1 Monosporozyma aquatica
TGATGCATTAAATTCATGGCCATTAGTGAGAGAATTGTCTGCGTCTTTAAATTTACCTGCTGCTGCCTCTTTCAAACATGTTTCACCAGCTGGTGTAGCTGTTGGGTTCCCCCTAACAGAAGTGGAGAAGCAAGTTTATTTTGTCACCGATATTGAAAATATGTCTCCCTTAGCAGCTGCATATGCAAGAGCTAGAGGTGCTGATAGAATGTCCTCATTTGGTGATTTTATTGCATTATCTAATATTGTCGATGTCTCTACAGCCCAAATAATTTCTCGTGAAGTGTCAGATGGTATTATTGCACCAGGATTTGAACCAAAGGCTTTAGAAATCTTAAAGAAGAAGAAGAACGGTAAATATTGCATTTTACAAATTGACCCAAATTATGCTCCAGATAATTTAGAGACAAGACAAGTTTATGGTGTTTCATTACAACAGAGAAGAAATGATGCTATTATTAATCAATCAATCTTTAGAGAAGTCATATCACAAAATAAAAATTTAACTGATCAAGCTATTGTGGATTTAACTGTGGCTACATTAGCATTAAAATATACACAATCAAATTCTGTTTGTTATGCTAAGAATGGTATGGTTATTGGACTTGGTGCCGGCCAACAATCAAGAATTCATTGTACTAGACTAGCTGGTGATAAAGCTGACAATTGGTGGTTAAGACAACATCCTCGTGTCTTGGGAATTAGATGGGCTCAAGGTGTGAAGAGGCCATCTAAATCTAATGCTATTGATTTATACGTCACTGGCCAAATTCCAACTGAAGAACCAGAAAAATCAGAATATGAAGCTAATTTTGCAGAGATACCTGAACCATTAACTCAAGAGGAACGTAAAGAGTGGTTATCCAAATTGACCAATGTCTCTTTATCATCAGATGCCTTTTTCCCCTTCCCAGATAATGTTTATAGAGCAACCAGGTCTGGTGTTAAATATATTGCTGCACCAACTGGATCTGTTATGGATAAAGCTGTTATTAATGCTGCTGATTCTTTGGACGTTGTTTATGTGGAAAATCCAATCCGTTTATTCCATCATTGAATGACACAAATATCATCATTACCACCTCCAAAATATACTTCTATTATATATATAATATACCAACAAATTTGAAACCTTTTACTATCATTTTTTATCTTGTTGTCAACAATCAATATTGATGCGTGACAGTAACAAAGGTAACAATATGATAGAAGAATGGATATAGTCAAGAATATATAGAAAGAAAGAGGGATAAAAGTGAAAGAGCTAGACTACAATTAGTTACAAAAGTAAAAAAATAAAATGTCTGCAGTATGGTTATACCCAAATGATAATCGATCACTAGGATCATCTCATAGTGTTTAGGAATATACTGCGGTAGAATGACAACTAAGATGATCGAACTCAATCATTAAAAAATCAGGACCCCAGAAGGAGACCGTCATAAATAATGAGAATTCAAAATCATGCATTCTACTTGATCTAAAATTTTTAGGACATGACTTGTCAACGGGGCTACTTCTGTCTCATCCATATACTTCATGGCAACGATATATTTGAAATCAATAAATTTTTGACGTTTATTGATAGGTTGAATGCAAAACGACTCAGAACCCGATTTGCATCGAGGAGAAGTTAAGTTTTCAACACATGAATCAGATTATCCCTTGAGACTCTGCCTCACTAAGCGTTGAATTGTTAAGAGGACAGTTAAGAAAGTTAAGCAACATTAGCCAAGAATCGATTACAGGTTTTGAAAACCGAAGTTCCCAAAAAGCCGTAGAATTCTCCTTTCTTGTACGTCCAACTCAACACAAGTCTATAGTTACTTTTATTTTGTAACCAAGAAAAATGAACGTGTTAAAACTGTACATAGTCGTACCTTTCGGTTCCAAGATTACTTTCCACTCTGTTTATATACTTTTTTCCTTGCCATAATAAAGAAAAAAGTAGAAAAACAGAGAAAATTTTCAGTAAGTAATGGTTACCCTCCCGGATAATTTCTTAGTTATTTAGGTCAAAGCGATGAGATCAAAGCGATGAGGTGAAAGAGTAGAAGGGGGATTGTGTAGCGACTATCTATAATTATATATCTATTTCTTAAACGAAATTGACCTTGGAATAATCATCTACAGGGATATCACACGAGATACAGTTCTTAATAGCTCTCTGTCCTAATTGTGCTCTGCACTCATTACAAACCACAAGACACTTACATGGCCATACTACTATATTTTTTGGATGTATACGGCAGATGGGACATATTAGTTCCCTACTAATATCTTCATCATCATACTCCTCATCGTTGACTTCATGTTCCTTCACAGCGTGGCTGTCAACTTGTTCATACGTTCTTGGAACAACATGAGGAAAATGGTATTGTTGTTCCATCATAATCTCAGAGACTAATTCACTAGTAGCTTCTTCAGCATATTGTGACCTCGTCAATCTCTTGTCTTCAATCAATTGATGCCTTAATAAGGACCACATCGATACTTGCCACATTAACTTGTCAGCATCAATATTTAAATCTTGTGTATCCTTCACTGATAATAATAACTGCCATAATTCATCACCATCATTAGTTTCATCACCTTCTTGTTCTTTCGCCCACTCATCTGTATCGTACAGGATATCATTAGGGTTTGCCTCAGCTACATAATCTGGTGAGGGATCAAAATCTGGTAAAAGAGGGCTAATTTTGTCACAATCATCACCTCTGAGTAAATATTTACTATAATTTTTCTTTGTCACCAATATATTCAAATCCTTCCATCTTCTCGTATTACGCGAATTAGAATCAACAGTTGTCTGGCTATCCTGTTGCTGTTGAAATACTCTTGATTGAATGAATGTCACTATATTGAAAATAGTCCATTGACCCAATGTGATTAATGCACGATATGCAAAATAAACCGTGAATATAGATGCTTTTCTTTCCTTATAATTTCCTTCTGAATTTGAGTTTAGTGGAAGTTCCGGATAACCTGAATGTGGAATTAAATAACCACTAATCCCCACACCATTGTTTTTATTTTTATTGTTATTAATTGAAACAGTATTCACACCTGTCATATGAGTGGGTATACTTCCCTGGTATTCGCCATTAGAGGCAAATTCTGCTGCAGAGACAAGAATAAATTGTTGGAATGTTCTTTCTTGATACTTAACCCAGTTGCCCTTAACTAAGGGCCATATACTGTTTGTTGTTATGTGAACCCAGTAGAATAACTGTACAATACAGATATATGCAATACCGATCAATCTGGGGAAAAGATAAATTCTCGTCAACCAAAATGGATAATTCTTTGAATATGAATTAAGTTGGCGATATGACAAAAATATGCATATATCAATTAAGGTGTCGAGGGACAAAAACCACTTCCTTTTATTAATTAGTTCCAATCCATGAATCAAGACACGCCTGACCAAGATATGGAATAAATCCACACCATATGGTCTTGTCACATTATGATATTGTATTGAATAGAAAATTGGTATAATCTCTGAAGGGAAGGACAAAGAGCGATTATTAAAGTCTGGCAAATTTGATGTCGCTATATAAAACCTTTCCATCAAAATAGACCACATAAGGGCCAGATATAATCTTGACAATGCTGGATCAAATTGGAACTGGTTTTGTTGGGTGAAGAACCGATAGAAATAATATAATAATGGACCCATACCGATAAGTTGTAATATAATTCTTGACAATGGAGCCAAGGGGGTGGGCCCCACGGTAGACCTTACTCTAGGGACAGTCATGATGATAAACATTATGAAGAGGAACCCAACCCACAGGGCCCAATATCTGTTGAAAAGGTAGTCTTGTACCCATGTGTCTTGGAATATTAATTGTATCACCCAATTGAACAGCCATAGAACCACACTTTGGGAACCATTCTTCTCCTTGTACTGTGCCATTCTAAAACCACTCCAGTAATACCAACATAGGAACACTTTCTCTGCCTCTCCTGGATGGATAAATGGATCCCTGCTGGAAAGATCACTCTATCTAGTGGCACTTTTAAAGATACATGAAACCCTAACCAGAAATCTTACCAGCCCTAAACCCTAACTTTTGTCCAGGGTACGTACACAGTGATATTAGGGCTTTTCCAAAAATCTGCGAAATCTTTTTTTTTTTTAGTCATCGCCGCTGATTGGATTCCACTATTAGTGAGCACCATAAAGAGTTAATTGAGTGAATATATATACTATTTTATAGTATAAAAGGTATTACAGGTGAGTTGAGTTGAGTTGAATAAAGTAGAGTTGAAATAGATCAACCCCCCACACCAAACCCCAGTACAATGTCTCAAGTCACTGTCTTCAATAACGTCCCACAATTGCCTCCAGATGCCCTCTTTGACATCAAGAAAAGATTATCTCAAGATACTCGTCCCATGAAAGTGGATTTGGGTATTGGCGCATATCGTGACAATTCAGGTAAACCATGGGTCTTGCCTAGTGTCCGCTCTGCGGAAGCCATTTTACAAAAGGATCCAAATTTTAATCATGAATATTTACCCATCGCTGGGTTACCAAGTTTCACCTCTGGTGCAGCACGTATTATCTTCGGTGAAAATTTTGATTCTAAGAGAACTATCTCTATACAATCTATCTCTGGTACTGGTGCATTACATATTGCTGCTAAATTTATTGAGAAATTTCTAGCTAATAGAACCGTATACTTATCTGACTCCACATGGCCAAATCATAAAGCTATTTTTGAAGGCCAAGGTTTACAAACTGATGTGTATCCATATTGGGATGCTGCTACAAAATCTTTAAAACTTGATGGGTTTTTGAACACCGTGCTTTCCGCTAACGAGGGATCCATCTTTGTGTTACATGCATGTGCTCACAACCCAACTGGTTTAGATCCAAATAATGAACAATGGAATCAAATCTTGGATGCCATGGTGACGAAAAATCATATTGTATTATTTGATTCTGCTTATCAAGGTTTTGCCACAGGGGACTTAGATAGAGATGCCATGGCTGTGAGATTAGGACTTGCAAAATTACAAAATGTGGCACCTGTCCTTGTTTGCCAATCCTTTGCGAAAAATGTTGGGATGTATGGTGAACGTGTTGGTTGTTTCCACCTTGTGATTCCAAATCAAGAGAATGAGACCACAAATGAACGTGTGAAAGCCTCTTTATCATCTCAATTAGCCAAGATTGTTAGATCCGAGGTATCTAACCCACCAGCATATGGTGCTAAGATAGTTTCTACCATATTAAACACCCCAGAATTGACTAAACAATGGTATGCAGACATGGTGACAATGTCTTCTCGTATTAACGATATGAGACATCAACTAAGAGATCATCTTGTTAAATTAGGTACTCCAGGGAATTGGGATCACATTGTGGGTCAATGTGGTATGTTTTCATTCACTGCATTAACTCCCGAGATGGTACAAAGATTAGAACAACATCATGCGGTTTATATGGTTAGTTCTGGAAGAGCCTCTATTGCTGGATTGAATGAAGGTAATGTTCTTTATGTGGCCAAGGCCATTGATGAAGTAGTTCGTCATTTCACCAACAATTCCAAGTTGTAATCACTCTCAATACCCATATATATCCTTTCTTCTTTTTGTATAGTATTTCACTATTTTTGTATAGCCTCTTTTATTTACTGACACATCGCCAAATATGGAAACAGTAAAAAAAAAAAAAGAAAAATCAATATGAAAAACTCAATCCAAAAGAAGAAAACAAAGTGATAACGAAACTAATAAAAACAATTGGTACGACAAACAAGAAGATCCATCACACGTGCAGTTAATAATTAAGAATGGATATTAGAAATAGAACATCAGAATTCCAACAATGTGTGATTACGTATAAGAAACTACATAACAAACAAATAGCATCCACAATAAGCCACCACCATACACGAAATGATGAAGACAGTACAACTAGTCC
This sequence comes from Monosporozyma aquatica, assembly GCA_030571515.1. Taxonomy (NCBI): domain Eukaryota; kingdom Fungi; phylum Ascomycota; class Saccharomycetes; order Saccharomycetales; family Saccharomycetaceae; genus Monosporozyma; species Monosporozyma aquatica. The sequence continues at coordinate 26,754 of JAJLXW010000584.1, forward strand.
ACCGGCAATATCTGAGTTCCAAAGAACTGCGTCGGGTATAGCTAAAGAAATTTCACAAACTGCACAATTATTATCAAAATTAGCTATATTGGCTAAGAGGAAACCGATGTTTAATGATAATCCTGTTGAGATTGCCGAGTTATCATTTTTAATTAAGAGGAAGATTTATTCCATTGAACAAGAATTAGTGAATTTAGCTAAATTAAGTAATAATAATAATAATAATAAGGGGAACAAGTCGTCGATGACTAATGGTACGTTAAAACATTCACATAATGTGGTTAATTTATTAAATACAAAGATGAAAAATATGTCAGGAGATTTTAAAAGTGTATTAGAAGAAAGACAACGATTAGAGATTAATAATAGGGATAGATGGGGAAAGATAAATGATAAGAGTAGTGGTGGTGATGGTGATGATGTGATAAGGAATTCGTCTGAGGGGAAGGGGAAGGAGAATAATAATAATAATAATAGAGAGAGTATAGGATATAATAGTAGTAATCCATTTATGTCATCTGTATTGGAAGGTGAAGAAGAAGATACACAGCACATGCATAGTAATGATGGATTATCTGTTCCCACAAGTGATCAACAATTAATGTTGATGGAAGAAGGTATGATTAATGAGAATATGTATTTACAAGAAAGAAATCGTGCTGTGGAGACGATTGAGTCAACTATACAAGAAGTTGGTAATCTTTTCCAGCAGTTGGCGTCGATGGTCCAAGAACAAGGTGAGACTATTCAAAGGATTGATGCCAATGTGGAAGATATTGATTTGAATATTACTGGAGCACAAAGAGAATTATTAAAATATTTTGATAGAGTTAAAAGTAACAGATGGTTAGCAGCTAAGATATTCATGATTATTTTTGTGTTTTTCTTGATATGGGTTCTTGTTAATTGAGGGAACAAGGAAACAACATTTTTGACATTATATGCTCTTTTATATATATTTATATCTTATATAAGTAATTTAATTAATTATTTTTCCCGTCACAAGCCCATTTCCGCTTGTAATTCTCTTAAGGCACGTTCATCCTCGTCTTCTTCATCTTCTTGTTGTTGTTCTTCTTGTACGGGTTGTTGTTGTTGTTGTTGTGTTGTTGTAATATTATTATTGGGTACAGATGGTAGTGAGATATTTTGTTTTTGTTCTTGTTCTTTTAATAATATATCATTATTAACATTTTCTTGTTGTAATAATTCTAATTCTTGATCCAATTCGTCTTCATCTACATCATTATTATTGGCCAAATATAAAGGTTTTGAAATAGCATCACTAATTTCTTCACTTAATTCTACTTGTTCTCTGACGTTATCCATGGTTTCATCCACTTGATCGATATCCATATTTTTGTGTATAGATTTCATTGCCTTTGCCCCCTGTTGCATGGCTCTCATTGTCTCGGCATTCAAATTTGACGTTTCGATGGTGAATAATTGTTGTTCCAATGAATTAATTTGTCCATCTAACTTATCCAATTGTGATTCATAAATTTTCTTTCTTTTCAATGAATTTTTGGCTAAGTTACGATTACCTTTATTTAGGAACCGTTTAGCATCATTTTCTGTCGTAATTATTTGTGTTTGTAAGTGTGATTGTTTCTTTGTTAATAGATTTATATGTTCTCTTAATTCTATAATTGCCTTTTTGGTCAAGTCTTTATTTTTGTTTGATTTGTTGTCGTTGCCGGCCCCGCCGAATAGATAGGACCACATATTGTGATGTATTGGTGTGGTTGTTGGTGTGGTTGTTGGTGTATAAATGGGGTATATGCTGTGGTGGGAACCGGAACAGTTCAAAAAAGCAAGAAATGCCTTTGGAAGACAAGACTCTTGAGGTCACGTGGGAGTCACGTGGGGTGTGCCCTTCCAAGCCCTACATCCAAGCCCTACATCCCACTGTACTGTACCATGCCATACTCTACTGTACTCCATATACTCTATATACTCTATATACTCTATATACTCTATATGCTATACACACTACTCCACACAGTATACTATACTATACCCTGTGCCCAGCCAATGGCAGCGGCTTTTCGCACTGTGTAATTTTTCTTTTCTGCCTCCGGGGAAAACGCTGTATATAAGTGATGTATCTGTGTGGATAGAACTACACACTACACTACACCACACTACACTACAGCACAGCACAGCACAGTTCTACATCACCGCAACATGTTCAAGGCAGGCCTACCAAGGGTCTTCACCCCACCACGTCTATTCAAACATTCTACCACCATTAAGACAACGGTGACCAGAACATGCTTCTCCACGTCCATAAGACACCACAGTAATAATAAAACTCCATATATCGATACTTCTAAACTAGACAAGAATGGGATAGAGACCCCCCAGCTGATACAACAACGGAAAAATAGACCCCTGTCCCCTCATTTAACCATCTACCAACCACAACTAACCTGGTATATGTCCTCTTTACATAGACTATCTCTAATCTTCCTCGGGTTCACCTTCTATTTATTAACCATCGGGTTCGGTATATCTTCTTTATTTACTACCAAAGGCTTAACCACTGAAACACTATCTAATTGGTATCATGACAGGATCTCAAGAATGAATAAATGGGTCTCGTTATCCATCAAGGCGACTTTCAGCTATTTATTTGCTTTACAATACGGGGGGGCAATCAGACATTTAATCTGGGATACTGCCAGGGAATTATCGTTAAAAGGGGTATATAGGACTGGCTATGCTCTAATTGGATTCACCTTCATTGCAGGTTCATACTTATTAACTCTATAATAATAATAATAATAATAATATACTATATATATATATATTCGTACTTGTTTATTTTGTTTATTTATTTTATTTATTTTTCACCCGTACCCTACCGTTTTCCCGAACCCTATTTCCCCTCCACACCACACCAACCCTACCTTCAATACATCGTATAATATTAGGGTTCCCGTTCCCCTTCGTATAAATCATAAGGATTAAAAAACATTAATATAAAGATTCTATCCATATCTATATTCATATATATATATAATATATATACTCATACAACACAACACAGTACACAACACAACCATGAGAAGATCCCCACCACCAATATACGATAACGAATACTACAAAATGCTAAATAGAATATCCTTCACGGATTTCTTCATCATCATCCTAGTATATCTAGAATCAATATTATCTTTCATACTCAAATTAATCCCAGGAAGAATAATTAAATTATTTACTTCAATAATTAATTTTACCGCCAATATAGATGACACCACATTCGAAGAAAAATTAAGATCGGCACCCACAATACATGAAATGTGCGATCTTTTCAATATCCTAGTAGAGGACCATTTAGTCAGAACTGAAGATAATTATATCCTAACATTACATAGAATACCACCACCACCATCTCCTCATTTCAACGGTAAAGTAGTATATTTACATCATGGTCTATTAATGTGTTCCGACGTTTGGTGTTGTCAAGTGAAAAGACATAAAAATTTACCCTTTTTATTACATGACTTGGGGTATGACGTTTGGATGGGTAATAACAGAGGCAATAAATATTCTACTGCACATTTATATCATCCACCAAAATCTGCCAAATTCTGGGATTTCTCCATAGATGAATTCGCCTTCTTTGATATACCAAATTCTATAGAATTTATCCTCGAATATACACATATCGATGATTTAATTTGTATCGGATTTTCACAAGGGTCTGCACAAATGTTCGCATCATTATCAGTAAACGAATTCTTAAACTCCAAAATTAGCCACTTAATCGCCATCGCACCAGCAATGACCCCTGAAAGATTACATAACGTCATTGCCGATTCATTCGCTAAATCTACCCCAAGGTTAATGTATTTATTCTTCGGTAGAAATATCGTCCTACCCAGCGCAGTCGTATGGCAAAGAACAACACATCCACACTTGTTTAGTATCATCATCGATCTTTGTAATAGAGTATTATTTAATTGGAAATCTTTAAATATTACCCCAGCACAAAAGGAAATATGTTTTGCTAAATTATATTCCACCACAAGTGTCAAATCTATCGTTCATTGGTTTCAAATTTTAAGATCACAAAAATTTCAAATGTTTGAAGAATCTGATGATATGTTTAATTCTTTAACTAGACCTTATCAAATTGCAAATTTCCCCACAAGGACAAACATTAAGATCCCCATTTTATTAATTTATGGAACTGCAGATTTATTAGTAGATATTAAAGTAATGAAGAAAAATTTGCCACCAAATGATGTCTTCGATATTAAAGTAGATAATCATGAACATTTAGATTTAATTTGGGCTGATGATGTTGATACATTGGTATTTAATAAAGTGATTAAATTTATTGAATTATACAATAACAAAAATGATAACAACTTATCAATATCTTCATCATCACAAATTAATAATAATAATAAAAAATTATTATTGCCTAATCAAAGATTAAGATCAGGATCCATCTTGTCCTCAATGAATGAAACACCTTTATCACCAATTTATACAACAAGAAGACGTCATTCTTATACCTCATCGAAATTACATAAAGTATTGTCCCAAAATAATAACAACAACAACCTTACCACCACAACAACTGCCGATGGACCTTTATCCTACCCATTCGAAGTAGAACATATTATCGAAAGTAATAATAATAACAATAGTAGTGATGATAATGATGATAACAAGAGTATAAACAGTTCAGAATCCGATGATGAACCAACCGACACAATAGAAGCCAACTTCAAGAAGGATGCCGCATCATATAACGAAAATAAATCTCGTCAACGTCAAGTTTATAAACTTTTATCCCATGACACGTCTTCATTGTCACCAACACCTCATGATAATGCATCTCCAAAGATTGGTGGCGGTGCTGATAATGAAACTATATTGACCCCAATCCATTCTCAAAACTAAGCATAAACCCCACATATAATTATATATTTTATCATATAACATTCTAATTAACATCAGCATAGTAATGAGCTTTTTAATGGCTCTTTGAAAAAAAATTTTGAAATTTTAAAGAATCTCTAATTTATTTTTTTTGCAAAAGTTGTAGAGATGAAGAAAAGAAGTATGGGAAAAGACGTAGGTTTGAATAGACGGCTAATAAGAGAGTAATACTGTCAAGCAAATAGCGCAGTGGATAAGAATGTCATATAATAACAACAGGCCCAACCCGAATTATAGAGGCAAAAGGAATAATAAGAGAAATAATAATTCAAAAAGGTATCAAAATGTCAATGCTAATTCACAAACTGCCAATTTAGAAAACACTTCACTCCTGTCCACATCTAATACCACCACCCCCAGTACTCAAAATATATCTATAAAATTGGATCTTCCCTCTAATAGGAACAATCGTAAGAGATCCCGTAATGAAAATGGTAATAATAATAATAATAATAATAATAATAGTAATAATCACATTGGGTCATTATCATCTAATGAAAAGAAGAATGGTAAGAAAAGGTTACATGCTACGGGGGATATGTCCTTTAGATTTAAAAATTCTCCCTCTGAATATTCAAGACAACAACCAGTAAGGCAGTCTAGGTATGAAGGTTCATCTTTAACTCATCCCACAACAAGGTATAATCCAAATAAGAATAACACTACTAATAGATCAAAAATACGTACCTCGTGGATTAATAAGAATAACAATAATAGATCAAACAAATCCCAACGTCAATCTGAACCTTTACTTGTAGAAGAAAATATAGAAACGTCGTCTTCCTCATTCCAATTACCAACGGGACCAAAAAACACAGAGCCTGTACATAGTCCAAGACCTAAATCTCGTTATAATGATGCACCAAGGTTTGTTAACACTACAAGTATAACTTCCCCATCACTTTATCCTAAATATCAAGCATTATTATCACAAAATAGAACAACATCAATTTATGAAAGGATTTTACAAGTTGGTGAAGGTACATATGGTAAAGTGTATAAAGCGAAAAACACTTTAACTAATCATTTAGTTGCATTGAAAAAATTAAGATTACAAAATGAAAGAGATGGATTTCCCATCACTTCCATTAGAGAAATTAAATTATTACAATCTTTTGATCATCCAAATGTGTCCTCTATAAAGGAAATCATGATTGAATCCTCAAGAAGCATCTATATGATCTTTGAATATGCTGATAATGACCTTAGTGGGATTCTCTTAAGTAATAGTATAACTTTAAAGGATTCACAAAGGAAACATATTTTCAAACAATTATTAGAAGGTTGTCATTATTTACATAATCGTTGTAATGTGATTCATAGAGATATTAAAGGTTCAAATATACTAATTGATAATATGGGGAATGTTAAAATTACAGATTTTGGTCTTGCTAGGAAAATGGATTTAAATTCCAAAACTGAATTAATACAAGGTTATACTAACCGAGTGATTACATTATGGTATAGACCTCCAGAATTATTATTAGGAACCACGCAATACACTACAGAGGTAGATATGTGGGGGTGTGGTTGTTTATTGGTAGAATTATTTACCACCCAGGCAATTTTCCAAGGTTCTAATGAGATTGAAACAATTATAAACATTTTCAAAATATTGGGAACCCCAACATTAGAGACATTCCCCAATTTATTTCAAATGCCATGGTTCTTTATGGTCATGGCCAACATTAAAGATAAATATGAATATCAATTTGATGATAAATTTCAAAATATAATCCCTAGTATGGAATGTTTAAAATTGGCCAAGGGATTATTAGATTATGATCAAAGGAAGCGGTTAACTGCTGAAGATGCATTAAAATCACCATATTTCACCGAAGATCCATTACCGGAACCTTTAATTCTTAATAGTGACGAAAATGCTGGTGGATGTCATGAATACGAAGTGAAATTAGCGAAGAAGCAACAAAGAGAACGAGAAAGAGCTTCTGCTCGTCAATAAGTCATTTTTAAGCATATTTACAATCTTCATAAATACATAGTATATATTACTATGTATAGAAATAGTTTTATTTATGCAAACATTTATAATCACATTATTATTTATTTATTATTTGTTATGGTACACATTTTTCCTATAGATATATATAAAGAGGGAAAGTATTTATTTCTTCTTGGATAGTTCAGTTCCCAACCATTGATTAGTAGACTTCAACCAACTGGTATGGATCCTACCCAATTGTTTCACTACATGTTGATTACATTGCAAAGACATTGTGTTCAATTCCTCCCGCGACGTTTGCAAGTTCTCCTGTAGTGTCTGCAACTGTTGTGCGAGATACATGTACTGTCTATCTTTGGAGCTCATCTTACTGACTCCCTCTCTGTCTCTGCCTGTATTGATGATGATGTTGAGTCCTCTATAAGAGTTACGTTTAGGTTCTTAAAGAGTTCAAATTTCAAATTGTAGTCATTTCTTAAGATAGATATCTTGAAGAACTGGCGTTGATTTTAGAAGAACCCAAAGTAGAGCTGGGGTTAGATGGTTAAATCATAGCGGGGTATTGTATTATATTTACATGAATATATAGTTGATGTATTATTTTTATTTATATATTGATAATATTTAAAGTTTGAGGTGAAATTTAATGGAATTTGGTGAGTCTGGGAGAGGACACTTTAGTCCATTTGGGCACCTTATGGATCCCCTTCCTATAGTCTCTCTCCTTGCGGTCAAACACAGTGTACTTGTTCTTTGTGGACATCTGTTCCTCCCGAGGGAAGAAGGAAGACTTGTTATACAATCTTAACATCTTACTTCTAGGTTTGAACTTCTTTTCCGACTGTAGGGACTCCTGGTAACCCAATCCTTTCTCTTCACAACGGGCCACATGTAACCCCAGTGTCAATTGCTTGATCACACTGTCCACTTGTCTTAATCGTTGTCTCTGTCTGTATTTCTGGCCCATGGACATCCTCCAGGGCACCTTCCATAACAACCCACCAAATAAAGTCTGGCCTCCTTTAAACGGTCCAAACATCCTTGTGATAGTGTGTATTTATCTATGTATCTAGATGGATGGTCGCAGAGTCCTTCTTGGGATTGCTTGACTCTAATAAACCCCCTTCGGCAAAGAGGTTCTTCTTTAAAAGGAACTTCCTTCTAAAAAGAAGATTAGCACAAAAATTTTAATGGGATCGATCCCTTGTAGAAACATTCCCTCCTTATACAAGGATATCTATACAGGGAAACTAAAACTAACATAACAGTAATGTCACAAGAAGTTGAATTCGGTAACAACAACGTTTCTGTCTCGAAACATAATGCAAGATTACCCATTTGGGTCCTTTCACCACAGGAAGAAGTGAAGGCTCGAAAGAATTTAAAGACATTCACATACCAGAAATGTAATCAATACGTGAAAGCCATGGCTGAATGTGCTAAATCGCATGGTGTGAAAGTGTTTCCTGCTTGCAATGCTCAAAAGGAGCAAATGAAGGAATGCTTACTATTTTACCAAATGGATAAGAAATATCTCGACGACCAACGAGATTTAATCATCTTAAACAAGATTGAGGATAAATTGAAACAGAATAACAAGTCCTCGAGTGGATGAAAAATTATATTCATGCCCACCCTATCTATTAATATTCAAGATATGATATATACGCTTATTTGTATTTGTAAATAACTAGAAATATGCTATAATTAAAATCATTGCTACAGTAGGCTTAATCCAATAATAATATATATATTAGTGAATTTATCTTATATATATATATATATAGGTCAAAGTCAAAATAAATCTAATAGGTCCTGTGCATTTGTTGTGGGTTCTGTTTTATCATTAGAGGAAACTGGTTGTCCCGACACGTTCAAATCAGCAACACCTTGGTTTATATTACCAAACAAATCGTCCAATTCGTTTAATGCAGTACTACTATTACTACCAGTACCATTATTGTTATTACTATCCCCAGCATCATCAGAATCGCCAAAGTCTAATAAAACATCGTCATGACCTCCCGCCAATTCATTCTTCGCAATATCTTGTAATTCATTCAATTGTTTACCATGAATAATATTTTGATTCACTAATTGTCTTCTCTTTCTTGTAGCATTTATCGTATCTTCATCTAAAGGCTTGAAATATATGGAACTTATTGTCCCCAGCTGATTTAATAAACTTTCTAACGTATCTGGTGAAAATTTGTCTAATATATTTTCAATCTTGGGTAACACGTTATTACAAAGATCATTAATTAATTGATCATTAGTCTCCTCCATGGAAAAACATCTCCAATAAATCATGGCCATGTCTCTTACATCCAATTCGACAGAATCATGTGTAGTTGCAGTTTCAAAAATATTTTGTAATACACTCCCATTCAATCTTGAATGCAATTTGATCACTGATGTTAGGGTTGCAATCTGTGTCAGGGATTCCTCTTGTAAGAAATTATCAACAAAACCAGTTAATTTCTCAACTATACTAGGGAAGGCGTTTGGATATGTACTCATTAACCAAATGTAATGACATTTAGCTAAATCAGAAGTTAGAAGTTCCTCTGGTGATGACCATGAATTTAAATTTGAACATATTTGTTGGACCATGGTTTCATTTTGTGAACAACATCTTAAAAGATTACTCAATGCAATACAACAATCATCACGTACTGTTTCTAACCCACGTTCTAACAATTCATTATTAATTATATCTACGATCTTGGAGATAAACATTTCATTCCCATTCTTAATCCCCAATTCTGCTAAAGCTTGAATGGCACGAGACACAAATTCAGGTTCAAATTCCATTGAATATTCTTTCAATTCATTTAAGAGTAAAGTACATTGTTTTATATTTGACATATCCACTAATCTAACCAAGATTTCGATCTTTTCTAATTTCACATACATTGGGTCATTAAATTTAACATAAAAGATTCTTAATTCTTTATTTAAGATCTCAGGATATTTCTCCAAGATGATTCTAATATTTTTTAAAGCCACATATTGAATCTCTGGTGGAGTAGACATTAATGACACTAAAGCAGATGAAATCTTTTTCATCAATTTGGAATCGGGACTATATTGATTGGGATCTAAAAAGGTGATATTTTTTAATATCACTTTTATAGTGGCTAATACAACAGCTGAATTTACATGTTGTAAATGGGCTGTCACTCTGTCAATAATATCTTTAGCCTCCAATGAGTCTCTAGCAGTGTACTCAGCTAATGCGGTTAATATTGTAATCCTAGCCCATTCTGTACACTCATTTAAAGCCAATAGGAATTGTGAAACATGAGATTGAATTAATTTAGGTAAATCTACAGCAGTAGCATCCATAGAATTGATTTCTGCTAGGGATGCAATTGCATTGGCAATAACCATGGGGTTCGCATCATCTAATGCGCTGGTAAGATCCTCTAGGACACCCAACTCGATACATAACTGTTTGTCTAATTGGAATAATTTGGCCACACAGATCACTGCAGTCTTTCTTACATATGGGTTATCATCTTGTAAAGTGCGGCGTAACGGGGTATCAATATAATCCAAAATCTTATCTACTCTAATCATTGACATGGTTCTAATGGCCATACAACGAATAAGTGGGTTTGGATCCTGTGAATCAGTGACAAATGTATTCACTGCCAGGATACATAGTTCAGGATGACTTTCCGCATAGTTCATCACATATAAATATACCAATTTCTTCTGTTCCACATCTATGGTAGCTATATTCTTTAATACATCAGGAAATAAAGATGAAACGTCTTTACCCAGAGTCATTTGTTGGATAGTCTTCTTAATGGCATCCTTACGTGTTTGAGGGTATGGAGACACCAAACCAGTTCTTAACTCTCCCAGTTCCCCTTTACTAGAAATTTTAGGAGCGACTCTAATAGAATTCTTTAAGAACTTCTTGATCTTCTTATCTAGAGGTGGCATGGTAAAGTGATGGCTTCCTTGATGAACTTTGATATAATATGGTTCTTATAAAAGCAGTGTAAAAATTGGAAGGAAAAAGGAGACAATTGTCAGTAACTAGCCAAACTATCAATGTATTATACGCCCTTTTTTACAACTTGCAGATGCCTGTAGGTTCTTCAACGGTAAGATGTATAGTTTTAGTAGTACCTCTTGAATAGTTTGACAATGGCTTCAAATATTATTTTGCTTTCTCTGCACTTTTCAAACTTTGCAAATACATGCTGTGAAAAATTTATATTAAGAAGAACCTGTGAGGACACACAGAATCGATGGAACAAGGTTTAGCATGCTTCTATCCTTGTATTGAAAGGGTTCCTACAGTGAATAATAAATATAGAATCATTATGTGTATAATTTGCAACTTTGAGCTCCAACTTTGGAGCAGAATTGACTGCATTACCTAAAGTCCATTTTGGTGAGGAAGGCAGAATAAGAGATGCGATCTCTTGAAATAAATACTGTATATATTATGCACAAGTGTGATAAAAATAAATGTCTTGGCGGTAGAGGTATTCTTCTCAGCCTTTCTAGTGATCTCATAAGTCTCCTGCTTCGGCAATGTATTTTATGGCATTATCGTCGCCCTTCTTCAATTCTGGTTTATCTAATACATCAGCCACACAGCTCCATGGATCCTTTAATCCACCCCATCGTAACACGCTGTTCTTAAACGCTTCACCATTGGAGCGACTATATGGATTATCTTTAAACAAATGGCTCCAAATTTTGGACGCAATAGCTCTGTCGAATAAATAACTGTAGTAAGTAGCACCATAACCAAAAAGATGACCAAATTTACCACACCAACTGGATTTATCATCGACTAACACTGCCAATTCACGTTCTAAATCTTGATAAATAGACACAACATCTAAATTACCAATATTTTGGATGATGTCTTCATCATGTAATCGTTGATCAAGCATCGACATCTTTGCCTGGGCAAAAGTTTCACAATTTTGTAAGAATGAGGATTCCTCTAATTGTTCCCTTATCAATTCTTTGGGTACTTGTTCACCAGTCATATAGTGACTTCCAATCTTAGATAGTACACGTTCATCCTTAGCGAAATGTTCCATCAAGATACTAGGCAATTCAACAAAATCTGTGGCACAACGGGTTCCGCTAATATTTTGTAATCTTGTTCTACCAAGCATAGAATGCATTGCATGCCCCATTTCATGAAATAAGGTCTCTATTTCATTCAATTGTAAGAGGCTTACATTATCCTGACTTTTAGTAAATGAGCAAACTAATGATATTATAGGTAATTGGAACTTTGTACCATTCGCATCGATACCAATTTGCATTATATCTTCATTGTTTTCTTCTGGGTAAAGTTCCCTGGAGCAGCATACGGTGAAATGGGCTGGACTTGAGGGTTTCCCATTACGTTCAAATAAATCACAGTAAATTATACCAACAGGACCTTCTTTTTCTGATGTGACCACAATCTTTCTAACATCCGGGGACCAAGTTTCCTTTGGTTTCGTAGCTGGTAGTTCGAAACTTAATCCGTAGATATTTTTGAAAATGGTAGATAACCCTTGCATAACAGCTCCTAATGGAAAATATGTATTAAATGGAGTTGATGTATGGGTTCTGTTTTGTTCTTTAGTAGATCTGATTTGAAAGGAATAATAATCTCTATCCCAAGGCCGGACCTCTTGAAACACTTCCTCGTCATTAGTTGGGAATACTTTCCCCTGAAGGTTACATTTCATGTATGCAATAGGTTTTAACTCCTTTGCTGTGGGTTTTGCAGTAAAGTTTATCAAACTTTCTAGAAATTTCTTCACATTATGAGGGTTCTTAGCCATCTTCCCCTCTAATTGGTATGCAGCATAACTATTCTTCCCCATAATCCGAGCTAGGATAGCCCTTAACTTGATTAATTGGGTTACCCTTGTAATTTGATCCTGGGAAGAGCTGTGTAAAGTAGTCCATATTTTACATCTTATAGATTCGTTTTTACATGTTCTCAATAAGATAAAAGGAATAGATCCATAGCATGGTATCTTATAATTTAACCCACTTATATCCTTTGATAATTGATTTAATACTACCGGATTGACCTGATCATTTTCTAAGTCTTTCACTGGGATTGTAATGTAAGGTTCGGGAGCAACATCAACATTACTAATAAAATCCTGACCAACGATACTTATATCTTGTGATAGAGAAATAAATTGGTTCCTAGTGTCTGGGTGCATATGAATACCAGACTTTTTAAAATCTTCCAATAAGATCTTCCCCACTTTCACTTCTTCTTCTGATAATTTGGAGGTGATATCTTTTGTCGTCAGAACATACTCCAAAGTCTTACAAAGTGAAACATCTGTGTTTAAAATGTTCATAAATTCAAACATTTCTTCGTGGCAGTGTTGTGCTGCATCTACCCATTTACGATCTGGATGTACTGAACGAATAAATTCACATAAGTCGATGACTCGACATAGAGTATCACTTAATTGATCTAGTCTTAAAACATATTTCACTAAGCCATCTGTAGTGGTGTCAGTCTTCAATTTGTCTACCAAAGTATGTGCATATTGTAGTGAATCCTTACTAAACTGTTTTAATCCCTTCGGACTTCTCAAATATGGATTATCAAATAGACCACCTGAGTCGTTTCTTTCATGGTTAGATTTGAATTTAGAAAGAATCGCATTATTATTGTTCTCAGTTTGATATGCACTCAGTTTTGATTGTTTCCAATATCTATCATCATCAAATCCCCTCTTCAGGTCAATAACCTCCTGGGACGCGTATGGAGCCCTACTGAAAGCTCTTCTGCCTGTAATAGGAGTTATGCCTACCTTACTCTTGACATAGCGATAAAATATAGGTCTTAGAACCAGCTGTCTTTGCAATTGTGGATAGACGTTCATCTCTTAATCACATGGAACCATCTACCAGGCAGTTACCGTCTTGTTATGATGTTGTTCGACTGTGTTGTTTCTGTTAAACATGTTCTTCTCATCTCTCGAGACGTCATTAATCAAAATTCCCACTTTAAAAAAAATGTCACTAATTCAAGGCCAAGATAAAAATAATAAGAATATTATTTTATTAAGAAAAGCTGTTGTATCACTTGAATAATCAAATATACATCATTTATATACATTCTTGGAGATCAGGTCATTAGCCATTGCATTTATAATGATTCCCCTGTATTTCGAATCTCCCTAAGGATTTCTTCGTAAAGCTGTTGGAACCCAATATCTTTTGATACTTTTAGTGCCTCTCTCAAGAACTGTTTGCCCTTTACTGTGTTACCCTTATGTAAATTAATAACACCTAAGCCATACATAGATAATCCAACAGCTTTTAAACTGTCTGCATCAAGAGTGTCACGGCTCTTTTTCGAATTCCCAATCACATGCTCATAATATCGTGATGACATATCAAGAAGAGATTTCCAATTTCTTTCCATATCATTTAGTGTATAAGCACCATCATCTATCATAGTCTTATTTCTTTCTTTATATTGTAGAATACTACTTTCAATATTCTCTGCCTTTAAGTAGAATAAAGATCCCAGGTTCGCTTGAGATAACAAGATAGACCCTTTAGGTAAATTAGCCAGTACCATCCAACCAATAGTGACCATTTTAGACTCAATGGCTTGGGTAATATTATTAGAGTTTAGAAACGTTTCGGTGTATAGATCTCTAATAACGAAATATGCCTCTTTGAATGGACCAAAAAGATTACTAAACGGTTGTACTTGTTCAGGAACAATGTTCAAATTGACATTCCAGTAATCAGATCGTTTGTTTTCATTCTTATCCATTTGTAAGAATGGAATCTCTTGGACCTTCTGGTTCATTGCTTTTTGCAAAGTTGGCTCCTTTCTGAAAAGTTCATTTTCAGCTAATTGTAAATGAGTTTCAATAAGATCAAGTTGTTGTTGTGCTTGCTCGTTTCTTTGGGATCCTCCCACAGATTTGGAATTTTGATTTGTAATCACTTTATTAATAATATTCAAATCCCTTTTGATTAAATTATCCCTCTGAGCCTGTCCACCAACCACAGTGGGATCACTTTTTAAAGCGTGACATATTCTATTAACAACATTCAAATATATTTCGTTTGCCTTATTGGTATCTTCCAACTTTTCATACATTTCTGCCATTTTAATTTCAATCCCCGTATAATCATTACTTAAAGGGTTCATATGTAACCTGTTACATTGTTCTAATGCATCAATATAAAATCTGATACTAGTCTTGAAATCTTTAAACTTTCTCTCTTGCCATAGGGCATTTCTTAACGGTTTACTCACAGCCCGGGGGTAATTATTGTGGGGATAATAAATCCAATACAAACCAGAACCTACTGCAGTTATTAACCCAAGGACAGATAATGTTTGCCTGGTAAAATATTTGTATTTGGCACCCGTGGTGTATTCCCTCACATTATATTGTTTAGGTAGAACCCAGTAAAGGGATCTCCTCATAGGACCACTACGAGACCAGCCTGTATATCTAAACATAACGAGTTCAATGGTTAAATTAATGTCCCTACTGCCCTTGGATCCAGACCTGTTGTTTAAAGTTGCTTTCTCTCTTTTTGATGACCAAATAACGTAGTCTTTCATTATTGAAAAATCAAAGCCTCTAAAGAAAACTCCGAAGTTCTGGGGTGGATCCACCGTTGAAGACAGCTCCTATCGAGAAATAACAGAGGAAAGTCTTTCAGTATAGTGTATAATTCTTTCAGGTTTGG
Source organism: Monosporozyma aquatica (assembly GCA_030571515.1). Lineage (NCBI taxonomy): Eukaryota > Fungi > Ascomycota > Saccharomycetes > Saccharomycetales > Saccharomycetaceae > Monosporozyma > Monosporozyma aquatica. Next base: position 42,403 of record JAJLXW010000584.1, read on the forward strand.
ATTTGATGTATTCATGTTATATATGTATGTGTATATATGTGTGGGTATTTTTACTGGACATTACTGTTATGCAGTTTCAATAATTCACCACAGAGGTATAGAGAACCACATATGACGACAGGTTGTTTGGTCTCTTCTTCTATCGAGGCCAACGTCGGGAAGATTAAATGGACATCAGATTGTACCTCCACATTTGGCGTGTACTTAATCTTAATGTATTCACCCAATGCTTCAGGATCATTGGCATGGATCCAAGGCATACCTTCTACAGCTCCGAATTTTGTGACAAAGACACGATCTTCTGGTCTTAATAATGGATCCAATAATGGTTTCAAATTCTTACCAGCCGTCACTGCAACAATATATGTTATAGGTTGGTCTCCATATTGTGATTTAATATATTTAGCTAATTCAATGGCCGCACTACCATTATGAGCACCATCCATCAACACAGGAATAGATTTACCTGTTGAGTAGGAAAGATCTAATTGCTGTAATCTACCAGGCCACACGATAGTCTTTAACCCTTCAGATAAATCATTCTTGGATAAATTCACCTCTCCCAACTGTTGAAGATGATCCAAGATGGATAAAGCTACTCTTAAGTTGAAAATTTGATATTCCCCATTCAACGGTAATTCTTGTGGCTGCACAACCCCCCAGGATTCTGTACTCACATTATTGTTATGAACGCATGAATCAGTGACCTTCAACCTACTGCCAATCTTTTCACATTGACGTTTCACGACATCAAGGACACTTGGATCATTAGTCCCATCAATGACAGTGAACTTAACCCCCGGAGTAACTATCCCGGCCTTTTCAAATGCAATCTGAGGGAGTGTATTACCCAAGAAACTTTCATGATCCAAGCCAATCTTTGTAATCCCACATGCAAATTTATTCTTCCCAGGGACAACATTCGTAGCATCCAATCTACCACCTAACCCCACTTCCAATACACACCAGTTACATTCAGATTCTTTGAAATAAGAAAGAGCTAAGCATGTCAATATTTCAAATTCTGAACATTGAATTGAATGTTCTTTGTTGATCTTATCCAATGTGGTTTTAATAGAATCAAATTGGAGCTTAGGGATGGGACGATTGTTTATTGTAATTGAATCCGTTACATGAATTAGATGTGGTGTAGTGAATCTACCTATCTTATTTGTGAATCTCGTGTTAGTCAGATGATGTTGATATTGTAACAATGTAGATAGATAACTGCACACGGAACCTTTACCGTTTGTACCAGCAACATGCAAAACCCTTAGACTCTCGTGAGGATTACCAATGTGTGATAACAGTTTCACGATTCTGGAAAGGCCTAAGTCAATAGTCATTACTTGTATTTGTTATAATATCTTTTTATTCTTTCTTTGCCTGATAGTATCACCTACAAACAGGAAGAAACGGGACAATATTTTTTACCAAACAGGTGAGCCGCACTAGTATAATATATTTTAGTCACTAACTTACTTCTAGCATGTATATACACCGACAGTGTCTTCACCTTTGGGACCAGTCTTTAAAAGTGTTCGATTTAAGTTTCCTTCACTTGAAAAAATAAAATTATTGTAGAGATATAGAGACTGGGCTCACTGGGATAAAGTGTCACAAATTAAACCTTGTTCAATATACAGGGGCTATATTATAATGTGAGCTTCATAGGATTTAGAATATTGTAGTGGGCTTTTGAAGAAGTAGGGAGAGGTAAGTGTGCTACTATTTTTGGCTTATTGTCTTAGTATAAAAAAATTTAATATATATATGAATCAATGAAGATAGATGCTAACTATATGAAAGAAGGGTATCGATACAAATTATGCAAAAAAGCATCACTATCACTATTGCTTCTTCTTGCCAAATTTATCTTGCCATTTATTAGCAGTAGCATCGAAATGTGCTTGTAATTCAGTCATTTTACAAAGAAGAATATGATTCCAATCAGCAGTTAATTCACGATATTCAATTGAATCCCTCACTTCAATAATCTCTTGGATGAAGATGTTGTCAGTTTCTCCCTCGTCATCTTCATCATCATGATCCTCAGCAGCAAATTTTAATGCAGAACTAACTACTTCCAATCTTGTCAAAGGAGACTCAGAACCAATCGACTCCAACATCCATTGAGTATATTTCACAAAGATTTTAAATGTGTCTTCGATAGCATCGATACATTCATCACTGATCGTTAAATCGAAATTTAATGTCTTTGATATGATCTCCTTTTGTAATGAATTAGTGAAAATGAATTTTAAGAGATCTAACACTTCTAAGATCTTAGCAAATTGACTAGCGACTGGCACCACATCCTCATCTAATGAATTCCCAACGTGAGTGTCTTGGTAAATCCTATCCTTGGAATATTGTACAGTTTCATTAAAATATCTTAATTTCTTCACAAATTTGATCAAATTGGTTCTCTCATACTTTAAAGCTCCAACACGACGTAAATGACTAATCAACTTATTTAATAGATGGATATGTAAGGATAGATATTGTGAAAATGTTTCAAGCACAGATTCTAATGCAACTTGAATGTCATCGGTCGTCACCAGTTTCCCAGTCCCATATTCATACTCATTCATTGTTTCGTTTTCCTTTGTTATAAATATACCGGTATCTAATTGATATTCTCGTGGATCTCTCTCACTCTCTGGTCTTTCTATATCTTCAGGCAAGTTCCAATTATCTTTCTCAACTTCTAGTCTACTACGTTTCGATATTTCATTTTTCTTGTTTACAATAAACCACTTACCCACAGAAAAATCTATAAAGAAGCTTTTCAAAGTAAGATATCATTATTATAAGCACTATGACGGTGCTTTGGTCGTTATATAAGTGTTGTATTACTAATATAATATACAGTTTAATATAGTTTTAAAATTTGTATAAGAGTTTGTTCCTTTTAAAGGGAAAAAATCCCTGGTTTCATATCCATTACCAGTCATCATCGTCTTCATCACCGTTATCCTCCTCTCCGCTCTCTTGTCTCATCTTGTTTGCCCTGGCAGCTAATGCTGAAGCTAACCCATCGCTGAAACTTGGTTGTGGAGTGGCAGTGACTGGGGCAGATGCAGTGGCACCAGAAATATTCCCAGCGGAGGTGAGTTGTTGTATTTGTGGTGTAACAGAACCACTACCCATAGCAGGAGTAGGTGGTGCTGGTGGAACAACACTGGATGAGGATTCCTTATATTCAGTCATATATGCTGTTGGTACCCATCCTTCTTTCGATCCATCTAGTAATTTGGCTAGAGACCAACCACTTGGTTCATGTTTACTTACAAACACAATATCACCTTTCTTTAATGGTAGTTCAGATGGAGCACCTGAACCAGGGAAATCATAGGCAGCTTGGAATTTGGGTTCACTTGGTTTAGCAGCTGGGGGTGGAGGCGGTGGAGGTGGAATAGATGCAGTTTGATTTGTGGTTGTGTGAGTCGCAGCAGGTTGTACAGAAGGTTGATGAACGGCAGCAGGTTGATGAGTTGGATGTGCCACTGGCTGAGGTTTCTGTTGTGGACGTGACTGCGTATTATTACTGGCTGGCGGAGGTCTTGGAGCCGCCTTCTTTTGATGTGTTGGATGATGATTAGGAACTTTAGCTGAGCCATTATTACTGGGGTTGTAAACAGCTTTAGCAGCACTAGCAGCCAGTAATTGTCCTTGCATTCCTGGTGGAGGTGGTGCTCTCTTCTTGGTGCCTGTCCTAGATACAGGAGCCGTGGGTCTGGATTGGGGAGCACGTTGGACTACTGTAGGTGGACTTTTCCGAACAGCTTGATGAGTTGGTTTTGTTGTATACGTGTAGGATCCACCTTTCTTGCCCCTTGGTTTCTCGTGTTGTGGAGAGTTACCAGGATTACCACGATGAACAGAAATAGTGCTAGATTTATAAACATCACTGTATTTTGGAGCTGTATCACTTATCTGACTTCTGACAATATGCATTTTACCTGGTTTTTTCCTATATTCTATCGTGGAATTAATCTTGATTTGAATATTACCGTTTAACTTCTTCAAATGGGTAATTAATTCGGTCTTAAAGTATGTATTGATGAAGGGATCAGGTTTATTTGCATCTGAAATAGATACACCTATCCATCCATCCTGTAGATTTGTCAAACTTAATTGATTGATCTTTTTAACATCAATAATATATTCAGCAACATACTTCATTGCATTTTGAACCATTGTTTGACCAATAATATAGAAGGCTGTGGGAGTTACAATAAATGTCTTCGGTAGCCTTTGGGCAGATCTACCAAACTTGGAATGCAATGCTTCACCATGGATAGAAAATAGAACTCTTTCCTTAATACCTGCTTGTCTCTTAATATATGAACCTTTAGTTTTAGATTCATTACAAGATAGATAATCACCCATAAAAGCCCTATAACCCAGCAAGGACATAGTTCTCCTTTCCTTTCTACTATTTAGCAGTTTAGTACCATAGTCACGTAATTTTTCATATTTATTACCACCTTTCTTTTCCCTGATGGCTCTTTGAATTCTGGTGGCAGCATCGATTCTTCTTTGTAAAAATCTTCTCCAAGCACGTTGAATCCTAGCAGCCATATTATGCCAATATCTATCTCTCATATGTTCTAAAGCAAATAACGTCTCAGGAGTTTTAATAAATACACTTGTGGTACCTAGCTGGAATTCAGTTTGAGGAATAGACGTGTCAATTAGAATATGTTTTACAGCATCTAAGGTCTCACCTTGCCACGTATAGTCACCAGCATAAGAACAATGTGGAGATAGAAGATAGAATCTTTCGACAAACTTCTCAAAGGTTTGTCTGTATGCAAACCCGGCTCTTCTAATACGAACATTTTCTTGTAAACCCAAATACTTGACTTGATGTAACACTTGATGGTCGTCGTAATCGTTTGGAGACTTCGTTTGGTTTGGTTTGATAGTTCTGATATAAGAAGGTTGTGCCTTCGATAATGTTTCTACCAGTTCGTTGGCACTCTTAATAATCTTATCACCAGCAGTTGGAGGCCTTCTTTTAGAATCTTTATCAATTGCTGCTGGGAAAATAGTATGAATAAATGTATTTTGTGTAGTACCCATTAATTCAACCAAATCCTTTTGTAATTGATCCTTATTCTTGTCAGTAATGCCATTAACATCATAGGTGACGTCACCGGCATAATGCTTGATTACGAATTTATTTTGTCTTAACTCAAAATGAGGATTAGAACTGAACAAGTTTAATCTTTGAGAAAAAGCTTGATCTGCAGCATTAGAATCGGCATGTGCAGTGGCCACTGAATCATTCATAGCTGCAAAAATACCAGGAGGCCTCTTTGCTTCGATCAAATCACAGACAACTTTGTTATCAAAGTATTTAATTGGGGTCCATTTGATTTGTTCACGTTTATAGGTTTCTTGTTCCTGTTTTAGGGTTAATTGAATAAAGATTTGTTGTAATTTTTCATTTACGTAGTTAATACAGATTTGTTCAAAAGAATTATGTTCAAAAATTTCAAAACCATAAATATCCAAAATACCAATAGATTTATCAGCACCAGGATAGGCTTGTAAGGATACATTAACTCTGTCAACAATCCAGTCGAATAAATTGTTATAGATTGCCTTGGCTAAGGCATCCCTGACTGCTGTAGCTTGAACAATATTTAAGGGGACATGATAAATGGACCCTCTCCTCATACCATGATTTGTTTCCATGATTCTTTCCACTAAGGATTTGATTAACAATGGAGCATAAATTTGTAATAGGTAGGCAACAAAATCAGTGACTGACGTATCCCTGACTTCGGCATTTCCTTCTTCATTTTCAATAAAAGTGATGTTACCGATCCATAAGATAGCAGATAGAGCTCTAAAAATTTGATCTTGTTCCTCTTGAGTCAACCCAATGATTTTCATTGCTTTTAACGTTTCAGCAAATTCTTTTACATCATCCATATTCTCCACTGATGTACATCCAGATGCAGAGGTGTAAACGTATTGTTCTGGTTTTTGAACCCCAAATACTTGTCTATATTGTTCAGATGCACCTTTTGTAAATTGATAAAAGATATGAAAGTTTCTTTCATGCTTAATTTGACCCACCACTCTTTGTTTCTCTAAAAGATAGTTAGTAATATTACCAGCACAAGGCTCAAATTGAGAATTGAATTTAATTTCCAAGTATTTACCGTGTCTAGAAGAGTTATTATTCCTCAAGGTCTTAGCACAACCAAATGCTTCTAACAAAGGGTTTGTTGCCAAGACCATATCTTTAATATGTCCAATTGATTCAGAGTGAGATGTTGAGGCAGCAGCAATATATTGCATAATTCTCTTTGCAGCTTCAGTTTTACCAGCACCGGATTCACCAGAAATGATAACACATTGGTTCTCATTATACGATTTCAAATTATAATACATGGCTTCAGCAATGGCATAGACATGAGGAGGCACTTCTAATCTGTTCTTCCCCTTATAACTTTCAATAATGGCATCTGTATAGATACCTAGATCACGGAATGGATTTACACTAATCAACACATGACCAATGTATGTGTAAATGGTTCCATTTTGGAATCTTTTCTTTAAGTTTTCGTTAATTGCCTCATCAGAAATTTTAGACAATAAAGTTAAATCAGAGACACCAACTTCTTTCTTCTTCCCACTATCGAATGTGGCCTTCTTAATCTTGGCAGATCTCTTTGTGGGAGCCTGTGTCGTCTTGGAACGAGCTCCTCTTTTCAGCAAAGCCATGATCAAATCTTATCTATATGTCCGTAAATTAACACAAAGAAAGGGAGACAAAAGTATGTTTCTTACCAGAATTGATATTAGCTAACTCTACGGAGCTTTACAGCAGTTCTGATTGTCTAAAACAGTCCTTAATATCAAGGATTTACCTTCCACAAAGGCTGTATTTACACTTTGAATGAGGCTTTAATTTTTGATAAATTGTTGATCTTAGAAAAAGTGAAAAATTCCACACTGTAAATGTGCCAAGGAGCACTTGTCATAGAACACGATAAATTAGTGACACACACTTGTAGTGGTTTGTGAGATTATGTCACAGTTGGAGAGAAGCGATTTCATTGTGGACAATAAGATATCCTTCAATAAAATAGGGAGTTGAAATTACAGATTTTATTTTATTTATCAATTAATTTTATATATGAAACGTCATTTAAATGAATAATTAAAACTTAAAAAATGTCTGGCTTCGATTTGGCCCCTGTCCATTAAAATCCAAGTGGTTCTCTGGCAAACAATTTATCTATGGTAAATTGGAATACATTACTTTTTGGCTTAGTGTTATCGATAACTGTACGACTATCCAACCGTTCTGATTTTATTTTGTTTTTTAATGGGCCAACAGGAATTCTGAATTGATTAGGACCACTGTTCCCACCCTTCTTTTCCTTTAATCTTCTCTTTTTGATGTCAATTTTACTGGATACCAATAATGGCGGGTTAAGCAGTACTTTGTTCCTGAAGATAGCTTCATCATTCCCTTGAACGAATAAATAAAGCGACCAAGAATGGAATGTCTTTTCTTTATCATCATGTAAAAATTTTGTATAATCATAATTCTTTCTTCCAAAGGGATCTAAAATATGTGTGAAATTTAATTTCTGGGTTGCTTCTTGTATCCATATATTGATGTTGTCTCCAATTAGCTTGAAATATCCAATGTTACTATGAACAAATGCTAGACAAAGGTGTTCATAATCCTTTAATGTGACACCTGTGTATTTTGTAAAGAGTCGATGGAGGTGGCAGGGACTACTATTGATTATATCACTCACATTATGAATAGTAAAGGCTTGCCTATTATCCGTGGCCATCTTAACATTTGGACTAATACCACTAACGTATTCCATGACACATCTTTCAAATTGCAAAACCCCATTCAGAATACTCAACACCAATAAGAAAGTTACTTCTTCAACCCTTCTCAGGTTTTTGAAGTCACTGTAATTTAAGATGATGAAACTGGAGGTTTCTTGGACAGGTACATTCATTTTGGTTAACTGTGAGGGAGAGACAGTTGCTGTTCTCAACTCATGACTTGGACTCGCATAGACCTCCTTAGAATCTTCGTCATCTTCTTCACCTCCAGCAATGTTTTCAAATTGTCCAGTAAACTTACTGCAATCTGATTGCTTGTATTTCCTATTTAAATTACTATCTCCGATTCCCTCTTTAGTCCCAATCTGATGAGATAAGGTCTTATTATTACAATCAATTAAAAAATCCTGTCTTATCTTTTCCTTTATATCGAACTTACCTTGTTGATGAAATGGCGGATCAGAGTCTGGTGTGATAGATTTATTCTGTGCAACCCAATTGCCGAAATCAACGTCAGACTCCCAATCACTATCATCCTTTGGTTTAATAAACACACCTTCTTGTGGTACATGATATGGGAAGGTCAATTCAAAATTTAAATTTGAATTGTATTTGAACTCACTAGCATCAAAAGCATATAAGTTATCATTTCCAAAATTTGGCCTTATGTTTTGTCTCTTTTGTTCAATTTGTAAACACTTACTAAATTTTCTAACATCTATTATACATTCATTTGAAGGAGTCCTAATATCTTGAAGACCATATTCAATAATTGTCTTCCTTGAGAATTTAACGTACTTATGTGATTTAATTTCTTTTGAATTATTATTAACTTTCAATGCATACAATTGTAAATGTATTCTTCTGGATTGCTTAGGATTTATCACATTCAATAATTTTCTAAAAAAGGCATAATATGGACCTGTCACTTCACAGACGAAATGTGGGGTAAAACCAATTGTATCATTTACTTTGGAAACAATTAATTGAGTAGCATTAAATATAATATTAATAATATCTTCTTCTAATGTAGTTTCTTGTGACATGACAATCAGGTGATCTTACTTTCTCGAACCAAAGGGGAGAGTAAAGATTGAGGGAACTAAGGGGAAAGAGTTTTAATTCCTTAAATATGATTCCACTTATTTGCTAATTTCTAGGGTCTGTAGTTTTGCTTTAATTGTGTAATTTATTTTGTGGTATTGACATTTTATTTTCTGTCATTTGACCTTTTAATATTATTTGTGATTTTTCTTTTGTCTTTGCTAAATCAAATTACTTTGTAGGAAAAATACCCAAACGATATGAAAGGTGGCATTTCATTCAATTTTGGCAACATATCACTAACATAAGGATCATTTTGGATAAGTTATGTACTGTCCTTGGTATTATGATGGCAAAACATTTATTGCTTTTTTGTTTAATTGCCTATAGTGATAAAAAACACTTCAAAACTACAATTTTGTGACACAAAAAAAAAAACTTCAAAATGAAAGCAATCTAAATATCTAAGTTTTGATGTAAATCTCAGAATTGGAAAATCAGTTCGACATAGGGCCTTCTGGTCTTCATTCCTCCTGCTAAGGTGCATATTTTTACACATAACGGCGGAGGAGTTGAGAAGGGGAATATTTCAAATTTATAAATACAGAACTACTAAAAGAGGTAAAAATGTTTAACAGTTTATACAAAGTCCATCAATGCAAGCCATTTGTACGTTCATGACGTATTCTTTTTTGTTCCTTTTCTACTTCTGGATCAAAATTAATAAATTCGTCTAAACCTTTTCCAGCAGGAACCATTGGTAACACAGGTACTTTTTTCTCCACTTCGACTTCCAACACAACTGGGCCCTTTGTAAAAACAAATTGCTTCAATGCATCATCTAATTGGTCTTGTTTCGTCACTTTGATACCCTTCACACGCATGGCTTCTGCAAGTTTCATAAAATTTGGATTCAATTGATGAGTATGGGAGTAACGATTCTCGTAAAATAATGATTGCCATTGGGTAACCATACCTTGTTCTTCATTATTTAATATTAAAATTTTCACAGGAGCCCCAGCTTGCACTGCTGAGCTTAACTCATTTAAGGTCATATTAAATGATGCATCACCATCAATGTCGATGACCAAGGCATTAGGTTTTGCTACTTGAGCACCAATGGCAGATGGTAGACCGAACCCCATGGTTCCAAGACCACCAGATGTGATAAATGTGCGAGGTTTTTTCCATGTCCAATATTGGGCTGCCCACATTTGATGTTGTCCCACACCGGTGGTAACAATGACTTCTTTCCCCGTGGTATGTGCAATTTTAGACAATTTACTAATTACGGTTTGTGGTTTAATCTTAGAATCAGGTGTTTCCTTCATATAATCATAATCATATTTAGATTTCCAATCATTAATTTGGTGGAACCATTCATTTCTTTCCTTTACTGGTAATACGTGTTCCAATACTCTTTTTAAATTAAAAGTGGCATCACCTTCAACAGCTACATCAGCTTGAACCACTTTATTAATATTTTTAGGAGAGATTTCAAAATGGATAATACCACCTTTATTTTCCAATGCTGCTAATTTAGCTTTTGGGGCAAATTTAGTGATATTACCAGTGACACGATCATCAAAACGAGAGCCTAGAGCAATAATCAAATCTGCATTCTGTACAGCCATATTTGCCACCGCAGATCCATGCATCCCCAACATATCTAAAGATTTAGGATCGTCTTGATCAAATGAACCAAGACCTTGAATGCTTGTTGTTACTGGTATTTGTGCTCTTTCACTTATTTCTTTTAATACTCTGGGACCCTCCGGATGATTAAGTATCCCACCGCCAGCATATAGAACGGGTCTTTTACTTATATTAATTAATTCAGCAGCTCTCTTAATATTTTCTTTAAGGAATTGATCATGGATGTCTCCAATTAAATTTTTCAATGTAGTTGATGGTAAAGTACTCTCTACGGGGATAGGATTTCTTAGAATAGCAGCAGTGACATCCTTTGGTAAATCTACAAGGACAGGACCAGGTCTACCCGAGGTAGCAATTTGGAATGCTTCATTGATTCTTCTTGGTAATTCTTCCACATTTTTCACCATTACATTCCATTTGGTACATTGTCTTGATATCCCCAATACATCGGCTTCTTGGAATGCATCAGTACCAATAGCAGATGTAGGCACTTGGCCTGTGAATACCACCATGGGGATCCCATCTGCGAGAGCATCAGCCATCGGAGTTACTACATTTGTGGCTCCGGGACCCGATGTAACCAATACAATTCCTGGTTTCCCCGAAGCACGAGCATAACCTTCTGCCATGTGGCCTGCACCTTGTTCATGTTTTGGTAGGACAAAATTAAATGACTTACTGTTATGAATGGCATCATAAACAGGTAAGATAGCACCACCAGGGTAGCCAAACACAGTATCTACATTATTTCTTACCATCATTTCATGGAAAATTTGACCACCAGTGAGACCAATGAATGAATTATCCATCTTGGGATCAGATTTCCCCCATTTAGAAGATTTGTTGTTTGATATATTTGGGACAATTTGATCCTGGTACCCCAGATCAAAACTTGGAGATGGTTCTGGTCTAGATATATTTAGATTTGATGCAATATTTGTGTTTGCAGCAATTGCACTATATGGACGATTACGTAGAAGTGCATAACTTGACATAGATGTCTTAGTTAAATGTGTAATGTAACGTCTAGAAGAGACATTTCTCAAACCAGTAGTGTTTCTGATCATCGTTGGTTATACTTGTGTAGTAAAGAGGGAGTTCTTTGAGGAACAGATACTAGAACCACTTGAAATCCCTCATTCTACCACCGATCTTAGCTCATCTATATATATATTTGTCTGCACCATTCACAGTTTAATTGACTCATAACGCAGTTCAACAGACGAGGTGCCTGGCTATCAACGATGATACTGTTATGGTAACTATGGGTGATAGCTCATCGCAGAGGCCTGAAAAATAAACTGAAAAAACCGGTCCCACAGATAAAGACACTGTGTCGGGTATTAAAGTCCTGGTGACAGAAAGAGCCACAGCCGTTATCGCTGAAGAAGGCCTCGGTGGGAATCCCGGCAGTTAAAGTACGATGCCAGATTAGATCTTCTATATGTGTCTTTCTGTTAGGGTATCTGTCTATAGCTCTACATCTGGAACTGATCTCATCTGATCTGATACTGATCTGATCTCGGGGTATCAGTTTATTATCTATAAAAGGGGGATTCGAAAAGATTATACAATGATATTGAGCCCAGCACGCCTTAAGCTTCACTGTCTTTCTATCTCGGCTACAAGACAAACAATCTTGGCGGTATCTAATTTATTAATAGCCGGGTGTTGAGTAATACGTAAGATACTCTCAATCACTTTAGAATGACAAGTGATGGAGATCAATTTGTCCTCACTGGTTATATCGGCAAAAATACTATTTAATCCGGCTCCGATACGTGTGTCTATCTCCTCTTTAGTCTCCCAGTGGTCTGTGCTCCATAATTGGTCTTCTTCTGGGTACCCAGGTTCATACTCCCAGTGGATTGTTAATCCAGATGGCGTCTTATAATCTTGATATTCATTAATTGTTACAGAATGATTGACTCTTTCATTACAAGGATGTGTATTAAACACTTCTCTAATATTTTCAAATATCTTAACATTCAGAGGTACATCACGATTCAGTAAATTGGGGTATTTGTTAAATACATGATTCCAAGACCCAATAAAGGTCTCTAGACATCTTCTCATGGGGGAACTAAAAAATTTGTCTGGTAAAAAACCAAGATCTTCAATCATAGGCAACAAAACTTCTTTACCAATATTACTCACTTGGGTTTGCCCCAAGGGTGTTAATTTGGAGTCTAACCATTCTCCATATTCATCACCATTTAAAATACTCCATTTATTCATCCATAATTCTTGTCCATATCTAAGAATAGCGGCATTATGATATCCTTGTCCATGTCTAGCAACAACAAGCAATTTATACTCATGCGTGTCCGTGTTTTGTGGGATAGAGTCATACAATTCCTTCCATGAGGCATGGTTGATTAATTCTAAATGATCAACTTTCGTGGCGTCGATGTCATCAGCTCCGGATTGAGGATATGCAGCAAAATACCCTGGTAATGCTTTTATTTTAACTATCTTAATCTCTTTATCTTGTGTCATTTTTTATTATCTTCACTCTACAATTTATGCCTAAATATATATATATATATGTATGACTGATCTAGTGACAACGTCGCGGTTCTACTGTGTCACCCAGTTTGCTATCTTTTCTAGTGGTCCGAATCTTTTTCTTTTCTCGATGACGTTATCTACGAATTTAAAAAAAAAAAAAAGCGTATGAATAATCTTAAAAGTTGCTCGAGAGTCATATCTCAATTTCAACGACTAATGGTACTATTTTAGCAGTACCCAATTTTTCCACTGCTGGATGGTCTACAACACGTAATATACTCTCAATAACATATGAATGGCATGTTATTGAAATGAATCTTTCATCCGATGTCACATTCTTGAGAATCTTTTCCAATGCTTTATTTGTACGTGTATCCAATTCTAAAAAACTTTCTCTCAGGGTTGGAGTCCATAATTGATCAAGTTCTGGATACCCATCCTCATAATTCCAATGTATGGTTACACCGGATTCTGTAACAAAATTCTGATACTGTTCTAGGGCTTCATGATGCGGGACTCGGTGATTACAAGTGTACCCATTAAGCAACTCTCTTAATTCTTCAATAATTGAAACATTAATAATTGATTCACCACCGGTTGAAGGATATTTAAACCGTGTCAACACTTCATTCCATGAACCAATATATGTCTCCAAACATCTTCTTAAAGGAGAACTGAAAAATCGATGTGGTAAAAATCCAAGTTGTTTTGCAATTGGTACTAAAATCTTTGATCCTGTCATCATGACTTGTCCCTCACCTAAGGGTGTCAATTGAGCATCTACCCACGAACCATATTTATCCCCAAGTAATGAACACCAATGTGAATTCCATTTGTCTTCTCCATATCTCTCTGTAGCTGCATTATGGTATCCTTGACCGTGACGTGCTAATAATAATAATTTATATTGTTTATTGTAAGTATCCTTAGGGATAGCTTCATATAATTGTTTCCAATCTCCGTAATTATGTAATTGGCATGGATCTATTTTTAGTGAGTTTATCGATTTACTACCCTCGTAGGGATAACTTTTGAAATAGCCTGGTAGTGCTCTTATTTTCATGCTCATCTCCTAGTTTCTTTCAATGAGATGTTTCAGTTCTTCAAAGACTGGGGAAATGTTATACATTGTAATTTAATGGCATCATCATATCACTATTTATATAAGTATTTATCTGGATCTTTTGCTATAAAAAATTGACTCAATTTTTTATAGCTAAAATAAGCTCATCGATGAGTTAATTTCAAGTATTATGAGTCCTAGATTTTTTAGTTGGTTCTCTTCGATCCATACTAATGCCTCTCTATCTCGACTACCACGCATACGACTTTCCCTGTCTCTAGATTTGTAATTGCAGGATGCTTTAAATCACGCAATATACTTCCAATGACACCACTATGACAAGTAATTGAAATAAATTTTTCATTTGATGAGACTTGTTCAAAGATCTCTGAAAGCCCCTCATTTACACGATCATCCATTTCAGGTTCAGGTTCTCTCCAATCAGCACGCCATAGCTCATCCAATTCTGGATAATTTTCAGAATATTGCCACTGAATGATATGACCTGGTTTCAGCTTATAATTTTGGTATTCATCCAAAGCCACTGAATGGTTCACTCTCTTGTCACAAGTATGCTCTCCCAATGTTTCTCTAATATTCTCCAATATAATGGGGCTGATCACTTGTTCTTTGGGTAAAGATGTCTCAAAAATTGGTGTCCATGATTCAATAAATGTTTCTAAACATCTCCTCATTGGAGAACTAAAATAAACATGGGGCAGGATCCCCAAGTCTTTAATAATGGGTTGTAATACGGTTATACCGGTTCTACGTACTTGTTGCTTCCCCAAAGGAGTCAATTTAGAGTCTACCCATTCCCCATACTCATCACCATCTAATAGAGACCAATATTCATCCCATTTATCTTCTCCATAGCGATCAATAGCAGCATTATGGTATCCTTGACCATGTCTTGCGACAACAAGTAATTTATATTCATGGGTGGCAGTATCCCTCGGTATAGAGTCATATAGTTCTTTCCATGATTTTTGATTGATCAAACCCAGATGGTCCATTTTGCTTGAATCCACGGGGCCCGAATCTGAGGTGGGAAAGGCTGTAAAATAACCTGGCAATGCTCTATAAGTCTTTGTGATGGTCATGGCGGTGTGTGTTTTCTTTTAGAGGCGGGGGGGGGGGATGAGGGAATCTCCAACTTGTTCTGTTCGAGGTCGTTCTTATATCGAGCAAAGTTTTGTTTACCACTGCTTCTGAGCCAAAAAAAAAAAATAATCAAAGGATAAAAAGAATACAGTTCATATTAACAAATTTGTAGTATGTTAGTATTTGAACAATTAAACAACAGGTGTAGGTCAAAAAGTAATAATTTTGCAGGAGTTGACATGTTAGAGTGGATTAAAAGGTATGTGATTGTCTATCACTATCGGTTATTTCTCCGTAAAACTGATACCGGGGAAAAGATTGTTCCTTTTGATTTAGATCTGGAAAGAGGGATTTGCGAATTGAATGTTCCAGATCTAGGAAGCTAGAGGGGAGGGGGTATACCGTAACATTTACTTGTGAAATTGGTTTTTTATATATTAGAAAAGAAGGGAGATATGACTATATGTACACGGCTAGAATTAGAGAAATCTAATGGGAAGAAAATTTGGAGTGGAGTCGTAGTGAAGTTTACAGGAAAAAGTTGTGTCTAATAACCCACAGTGGTATGCATTATTTATTAGAAGATATATGATTCAAAGCCTATATAAATTACTGAGTTCTGTAACGTATTGTTATTTCCCATCTTTTCAAATTCTTTTTTTTTCATGGGCGGCTAATTTCTTATTTTTATTTATTGAAGTTGCATAAACAGACTTACAAGAGCATTGAATCCACAGGAAAGACAGCCGAAGAGGTTCCCAGAAAAAATAAAATATATTCGGTATAGAAAACCATGAAGATTACTTCTACCCCAACTCAAAATAAGTTTGAAACAAGTGAAAAGACCCTAAAGGGGTTTATTTTATATAATGTCCCCATTGAATATAAGAAAGAAGAGATTCAAGAATTATTGTTTGAGCCCGTGGAGATCCCAAAGATTAAACACATGAGACTGTTTAAGACTCGCCTTCCCAAGAGTCAATTGAAGACACTTAAAGTTTCAGTCCATATGGATGGTGAGACAAGTTTAGCAGAAGATATGATTGCCAGATTCCAAAATCTGGCATTGGATGAGGATCATATTTTGAAAGTGAAAGGTGTATTTGAAGAAGATTCAATGGTAGGGTCCAGATCAATTGAGAAGATTGAAAAGAGGGGGAAAGGTTCCACTGAGGTAAAGCCAAGAGATGTCGTGGGTGCCAATGTGACAAGAAACGTTAAAAGAGACGAGTCAGAGAAAAATGTAAAGAAAATATATATGATTCCCAAACAAAATAGTAAAGACACTTTATTTGTTCGGAATCTTAACTATAAGTTCATGGATAAGGATCAATTAGCCAGAATTTTCCATGTTAAGAGGGAAGATGTGCATATTCCAGCAAGACGTTGTTATGATTGTTTTTTAGAAGGATATTTTAGACATCCTTATTTGAATTGTGGGTTTGCTATAATTAAATTAGAAGACTGTGAAGACATTGAGAAGAAGGCCCAAGAATTTAATGATACCATTTTTGAAGGTCGGAGATTAGTGGTTGAAGTTGCTCATGTTAAACCAAGATACCATTGAATAAGTTCTTATGCCCTTGTTTGCCCTTAGGGCAACTGATATGTATACCGTTTTATATTGCTATCAACAAAAGAGTATATTTCAAAGAAAAATTATCATTTTCATTAATTCATTCAATCCTCATCATCAGCGGCAGATTGCTACCAATATTCCAAGAAAGAGAGTCTTCGGATATCCGGCTCACAGGGCCCCGAGAGAAGGTAATACAATATCAGATGGACCTGTGGCCGGACCGTTGTGTGCCGAGGGAAGATTCGGTGTCATTATGCGAAGTGTGTGTTTTTTTAGTTTTTTCAATTTTGAATCACTTGTATTTATTCATTCGCCGGAGCACTACTGTCCGGAGGAGGACCCCACGCTATTATCTTTCCAAGCTACAAAACAGACATCAACAAAATGAAAGGAAGTAATTGCAAGCGACAAAACCATAATCATGTTTGAAACTGTAGTAAATATATCTATATATATAAGGCCACATCTCTTGCTTATTTCCCTCTATTTTTTTTTCGATATTTGAAACAATTGAAGGTCTTTTTTTTCCTTGTTGGACCGTCTTTCTTGCATATAAACAGAACCATACCATAACTCTCCATAACGAGTCATTGTGCTACCCCACTCACACAGCATCGCTTTGTTTACTACTATACTTCCCTCCTGACCCCACTTTCTGATCTGAGCAAACCAACCCAAGATCAAACGAAAGAACAATAGTACGTCAGATCTATTAACTGCATAAAACAAACATAAAAATCAGGCCAGTTTTTAACGCTAGCCCCCCCTGAATTTTTTGACCCCACTTTGGAAATCACACCGTGGCTATTTTTCCCCTTCCTATTTTCGTTGCAACAATAAAATCTCGAGCTTTTTTTTTTTTTTAAGAGGAAAAGTGAAAAATTTTAGATATAAATATTAAGGTACCCTTTACAAAAAGTTCTATCATTCCATTTTAATTCTCCCCTTTATAAATTACTCAACCCAAATAAACTACAACCACAACAACACAATTTCGTACAATGTCCCAATTTGAAATCCAAACTATCCCAACTAAACCATACCAAGATCAAAAACCTGGTACTTCTGGTCTTCGTAAGAAGACTGCAATCTTTATGAATGAACCAAATTATACTGAAAATTTCATTCAATCTATCATGGATGCCATCCCAGAAGGTTCTCAAGATGCCATTTTAGTCGTTGGTGGTGATGGTCGTTTCTATAACGATGTAGTCATGAATAAAATCGCTGCCATTGGTGCTGCTAATGGTGTTAAAAAATTAGTCATTGGTCAAAATGGTCTTTTATCTACCCCTGCTGCATCTCATGTCATTAGATCTTACCATGAAAAGGTCACTGGTGGTATCATCTTGACCGCTTCTCATAACCCAGGTGGTCCAGAAAATGATATGGGTATTAAATACAATTTAGCTAACGGTGGTCCAGCTCCAGAACCAGTCACTAATGCCATGTGGGAAGTCTCCAAGAAATTAACCCACTATAAGACTATCAAGGATTTCCCCGCTTTAGATCTTTCTAAGATCGGTGAAAACCAAAAATATGGTCCATTACTAGTCGATATTATTGACACTACAAGAGCTTATGTGGATTTCTTAAAGACTATTTTCGATTTCCCATTAATTAAACAATTCATTACAAAACAACGTGAAACCAAGAATTGGAAATTATTATTTGATTCATTAAATGGTATCACTG
The DNA here is from genome assembly GCA_030571515.1 of Monosporozyma aquatica. NCBI lineage: Eukaryota > Fungi > Ascomycota > Saccharomycetes > Saccharomycetales > Saccharomycetaceae > Monosporozyma > Monosporozyma aquatica. Next base: position 60,894 of record JAJLXW010000584.1, read on the forward strand.
GTCCATACGGTAAAGCCATCTTTGCTGACGAATTCGGTCTACCAGCTGATGAAGTCTTACAAAATTGGCATCCACAACCTGATTTTGGTGGGTTACATCCAGATCCAAATTTAACTTATGCAAAGACTTTAGTCGATAGAGTGGATTCTGAGAAGATTGAATTCGGTGCCGCTTCAGATGGGGATGGTGATAGAAATATGATCTATGGTGCTGGTCCTGCATTCGTGTCACCAGGTGACTCAGTGGCCATCATTGCTGAATACGCTAATGAAATCCCATATTTTGCCAAACAAGGTATCTATGGTCTTGCCCGTTCTTTCCCCACCAGTGGTGCCATTGATCGTGTCGCCAAGGCTCACGGTCTAAACTGTTACGAGGTCCCCACCGGTTGGAAATTCTTCTGTGCATTATTCGATGCAAAGAAATTATCCATTTGTGGTGAAGAATCATTCGGTACAGGTTCTAATCACATTAGAGAAAAAGATGGTCTTTGGGCTATTGTCGCTTGGCTAAATGTTCTTGCCATTTATAATAAACATAATCCAGAAAAGGAAGCTTCTATTAAGACTATCCAAGAAGAATTCTGGGCTAAATATGGTAGAACCTTCTTCACTCGTTACGATTATGAACATATTAGTTCCGAGGATGCAGCTAAAGTCGTCGACTTATTAAATAACTTTGTTTCTCAAGATGGTGTCGTTGGTTCTGCATTCCCAACTGATAAGAATGTTACTGTCACCGAAGCCGGTGATTTCTCTTACACTGATTTAGACGGTTCCGTTTCTGACCATCAAGGTCTTTACGTTAAATTATCTAACGGTGCTAGATTTGTGTTAAGATTATCTGGTACTGGTTCCTCTGGTGCTACCATTAGATTATATGTGGAAAATTACACTGATGATGCTAAGAACTACGATTTAACTGCCGAAGAATATTTGAAACCAACCATCAAATCTGTTGTTGATTTCTTGAACTTTAAAGAATTCATCGGTACTGAAGAACCAACCGTCCGTACCTAATTTTATTCTTCCCTCACAAAGAGTAACTTCTCTTTTATTATTGCTCGACCTTTTTTTATGACATTAATGAATCTATACACTATAATTTGTTAAGTAATTTTTTAACATCCTACATCTCATTATATACCTTTAATATAAATTATACAAAGAATAAATGACCACTAACTTATTATTGAATTCTTCTTTACTGTCGGTATTATTCCCATCACATGATTGTTGGGAGCCGGTTTTTATTACTTTTTCTCTTCTCGAGAAATCTGAAAATGGAGCGTGTTATTTTAATTCGGTAAATTTGATAAGCCAAGTAGGCTGAATAAAGAAAGGAACAAGCAGATAAATACACCACAACCTTGCAAAAGATCGAGAGTATACAGTGAAATAGAACTTTACTGAGCGTACTGTTTCTACCCTGATATAAACTTTAAAAAGTTGAGCAACCGACTATTTTCATTTCCTTTTTTTTAATTGCTTATTTTGCCAAGTTTTAAAGCGACAGAACGAGTATTCATTAACGCATCGACCACTTAATCAAAGCTTATCTCGTATAAAAACCAACATATTAAAATGTACTCCTGGAAGAATAAATTTAAGTTCGGGAAATCCAAGGAAGAAAAGGAGAAAGATAAAGATTCCAAGCATCATGGTGGACTTTTCCACCTAGGTAAAGACGATTCATCATCTCAGATAGAGGATTCATTAGACTCCTCCACTGAGCGTAAGGAGACCATCACACAATCACCATCTTTCAACAGTCAACCAAGATCTTCTTATGATGGAATCTCTTCTGTGTCAACTTATGATGGAAATCATGACGCGTTAACACCAGAACCAAAAGCTGGGGATAGTGACACTGCTCTGGATAATTCTTCTTCCCGTTCTAACATTCAAAATACATCGATATCAAGTGGAGGGATTATGACAATTAAAGTCTATAATGGTGATGGCTTCAATTTACCCTTTAACATTACTGCTAATAATCAAATTTTGACAAAATTGTTATCATCTGGGATTCCATTACAACAAAGAGATACTAATAACACTAACCATGATATCGATCAATTAACCTCTCAACTCTCTAGGATCACCATGTCTAATCAAGGTACATCTTCGGAATCTTTAATCCCCAAGGAAAACGCTTCCAGTTTTATCCCAGCCACGATTTTATTACCTGGTTCTCAAAATGCTAGTCCATTGTTATATTTCACTATCGAATTCGATAACACCGTAGCCACAATTGAACCCGAATATGGTACTATGGCCAAACCTGTCTTTAATAAGATTTCTACCTTTGATGTCACTAGAAAATTGCCTTACATCAAAATTGATGTCTTTGCACGTATTCCATCAATTCTTTTACCTTCAAAAGCATGGCAACAAGAGATTAGTGAAACTGATGAAAAATTGAAGGAAATATTTGATAAGATAAATAGTAATCAAGATATTCATCTTGATTCTTTCCATTTACCAGTGAATTTGAAAATTGATTCTGCTGCAAATATTAGATTATATAATCATCATTGGGTAGAATTAGAAAATGGGTTTGGTAATATTAACTTGACTATAGATTATAAACCCTCTAAAAACAAACCTTTATCGATTGATGATTTTGATCTATTGAAAGTAATTGGTAAAGGATCCTTTGGTAAGGTTATGCAAGTAAGAAAGAAAGATACACAAAAGATTTATGCTTTAAAAGCCATTAGAAAATCATATATTGTCTCTAAATCAGAGGTGACACATACTTTAGCTGAGAGAACTGTGTTAGCCAGAGTGGATTGTCCTTTTATTGTTCCATTAAAATTTTCATTCCAATCACCAGAGAAATTATATTTAGTATTAGCTTGTATTAATGGTGGTGAATTATTTTATCACTTACAGAAGGAAGGTAGATTTGATCTATCACGTTCAAGGTTTTATACTGCTGAATTATTATGTGCATTAGAAACATTGCATAATTTGAATGTTATTTATCGTGATTTAAAACCAGAAAACATTTTATTAGACTATCAAGGTCATATTGCACTTTGTGATTTTGGTCTTTGTAAATTAAATATGAAAGATGATGATAAGACAGATACATTTTGTGGCACTCCTGAATATTTGGCACCAGAGTTGTTATTGGGCCAAGGTTATTCTAAAGTAGTTGACTGGTGGACCTTAGGTATATTATTATATGAGATGTTAACTGGTCTTCCGCCATATTATGATGAAGATGTACCCAAGATGTATAAGAAGATTTTACAAGCACCTTTAAGGTTTCCTGATGGGTTTGATAGAGATGCCAAAGATTTATTAATTGGATTATTAAGTAGAGATCCATCGAGAAGATTGGGACGTAATGGTGCCCAAGAGATTAAAGATCACCCCTTCTTCAGTCAATTATCATGGAAACGTTTGATGATGAAGGGTTATATCCCTCCCTTCAAGCCACCTGTAAGTAGTGCCATGGATACAAGTAATTTTGATCAAGAGTTTACCAAAGAGAAACCAATAGATAGTGTCGTTGATGAATTCTTGAGTGAAAGTGTACAGAAGCAATTTGGTGGGTGGACATATGTTGGAAGTGAACAACTCGGTAACTCCATGGTTCAAGGAAGAAGTATTCGCTAGTATGAACTTTCCGTTTTCCCCTTCTCTACAACAAGACTTCAGGAGAGATAACACAAAACAAAGCAGAAGCCTTTATACAACTTTATATATATATTATTCGGCAATTATAGCCAAAAGGAAGCACAGAAAAAAAAATAAACTATACTATTCCATACAGTATTAGCAACGTGTAAATTAGCTATGACCCAGTTACCTTAGGATGTGCCAGCCCATTGACCTGGTTCTTCATGAGGAATCCTTGAGGATACAAGCTGTGGCTCTACGGCACATACGTTACCCGCACAAAGTGAAAAATTTTTGACCTTTTTGGGGGGGACCCACTTTAATCTTTTTTTTTTCATCTTGACATTGAAATTTGAAAGCGATGAGCATCGCCAGTGGGAAGATATAGTTCTCCAGTTCTTGGTTGTTGGTTGGTCCCCCTGTTTTAAAGGAGTTACCAAACCATCAAGAGATTGCCACATAGTGTTCTTAAAGTGGAAAGTAAGGATATAAACTAAAGAAAAGAAAAATGATGGCTTTTGAAAACACCACGAAACGGTCTTCTCAAGACGTGATGAGTTCTGTCGACTCAAAGAAACGTAAAGTGGAATTTGCTAAGGATGTAACGTTGTATCCTATCTCAAATAATGGTGAGGATACAGTTAAGAGCACTGAAGAAATTAATGGGTTCTCTTCTGCGATCTATTCTAGATTTGTTAAGTCTGCACTAGATGATCTTGATAAAGTATGTTTTTTATTAATAGTTAAGATGATTTCATGACTATAGGAAAAAAAACAATATTATCTGCTTTCATGCGGTCTGTCCCCCCCCCCTCCCTCTCATTCCCTCTACGCACTTCTTTTTTTTCTCATTAGTCATGTCTTTTGGATGATAAAAAGTCTAATTTACTAACAAGATCAAAATTTTATGGCCTGATATTTTTTTTGTATCTGATGGCCCTTTCCTTTATGAATAGAATGATACTACCCAAATCAATGTAATTGCGGATCAATTGGCCCTCAGCGATAAGAGTGCGGATAAAATCAAACCTGAGAATCTAAACGTACTTTTAGACATTCTTTCAAGTAATATTAATAGAGTGGACTCATCAAAGGGGACTGTATTGATCCGATCTTTAATTTCTTTGAACAGATGGTGGGAATTACCATCTTACACAATTTCTAAATATACATATTTTATTAGAATTCTTTGTTCTAGTATACCAAAATGGTGGCAAGATGTTGCAATGAATTTACTTGCCAACTTCTCATCATTATCATTAAATGAAGCACATAATCATCATGATCTATTAAATTATTTTTTACGGATGATACCAAGTTCAATGAATTTTATCGATTCTTATTTAATCAAGTTTTTCCCTAATAAGAACGACATTCGGAAGAATTTAGTCAATTATATCGCTAATATCTTACATTTAACTAAATATTGTAAGGAATTGACGTTTCCAATTTGGTCCTTAATTGTGGAAAGAATTATTTCCATCGATGTAGAATTACAAAATGAATTAGATGAAATGGATAATGATATTGATAGTGATTTTGAAGATGAGGACGAGGAAGATGAGGATGAGGACGAAGATGGTGATGAGAAGGGGAAGGAAAAGGATACGAGTTTAATGGATGAAGATGAAGAAGAGGAATTAGAAGGGGGTGAAGAATACAATGTCCAAGTAACACAAAATATTAAAGAATTAGCCATTAAATTAGATGCCATCTTAACCCTTGTGAGTGAAAATATCAGTACTGAAGTGACTCCAGAAAGTTTAGAAAATGGTGATGGAGTATCAATTTTCAATACTTTAACCACCTTGTTTAAGACACATATCTTACCAACTTATTATACTAGATCAATTCAATATGTGATGTTCCATTTGTCACAACAACAATTAGAATTAATGGATTCATTTCTTGTCACATTAATTGATATTTCATTTGCGCCAAATGAAACCTCTGAAAAGAAGATTAAATCTCTACAATATTTAGGTTCATATATTGCTCGGGCCAAGAAATTATCAAGAACACAAATTGTATTTGTGGCAAGTTATCTAACCTCATGGTTAAACAGATATGCGATTGAAAGAGAAGAAGAGGTGGATCAACCAGGTGGTATGGAAAGATTTAAACATTTCTATGCTGCATTTCAAGCATTATGTTACATTTTCTGTTTTAGAAGAAATCTTTTCAAAGATTTAGATGGCAATTGGGAATGTGAGTTAGATAAGTTTTTCCAAAGAATGATTATATCTAAATTTAACCCATTAAAATATTGTAATGAAAATGTTATGTTAATGTTTGCTAGAATTACACAACAGGAAGATATTGCATATTGTTTCAGTATCATAGAGAATAATAATAATGAAAGACTTAGAGGTATCGTGGGTAAAGCAGATTCTAGTAAGAATAATTCTACATCCAATGGTGTTCCAAGGTCTACAGTGTGGTCATTGGCAACAAGACAACAATTTATAGATTTACAAAGTTATTTCCCCTTCGATCCGCTTTTCTTGAAAAATTATAAAGAAATGATGAGAGATTATTATATTGAATGGAGTGAAGTCAGTGGAGAACTAGAAAGTGACCATGAATCAGACGAATAATCCCCATCTGCCTCAGGATTGATTTTATTTTCTTTTTTTATGAGGACTTTTTAACTAAACTTTTCACATACCCTTATCATATATTTTTATCCTTTTGCATATTTACATATACCCTTAATATTTATTCCTTTTTTTACCAATTTTTATTCATTTTTATATACATTTTTTAATTAATACTCTTTTCTAACGTTTTATCTTTTGTCATAGTTTAGATAGTACACCTGTCGCTATTGTCAACTCTGTGTCACTCCAGTTATATTTTTATTTTACTGTCATTTCATAAATTTTGAAGCATCAAGTTTATTCTCTTTTTCTAAATTTAAAATAAAGATCATGAAAATGCGATGGGATTATTAAGAAGGGGATGGATAATTTAAACTCAAAGAAGAATACAGGTAAACTTAGCATATAAGTTGAACTACTCAGATTATTTGAGTTAGTTTTTTTCTTTTTGTGAACATATTCATATAATATATTTCTTTCCATCTAAAGTTTGATGTAACATATCAAATAAGAAGATAAATAAATACACAACATTACAAGATCAATCATGTTTTTAATAGTGGATAAAGTTTTCCAGACATCTATGGATGTAGATGGTGCAGATAGTATAAGAATACCTAATGGGCTCCCACCCAATATGGGTCCGCCTATTGATTCAGACTCAGATGCCATTAGTTTGGCCTTTTTAATAAGTTTATCAGTGACATTTGCCATCATCATGATCCTTTTAATATTGATAGCTGCATATATTACCTTTTGTGGTGGGAATGATGAGTCTGAATATGATGAAGAATCAGGGATTCGTCGTCCCAATGATATGGGAAATAGGCGATTGCCGCTAAGTGGGTTATTTAAGAAAAGACAAAATGATTTATTATTAGATGGATCTTTTTTACAATCTACTTATGGTAGTATGGGATCAGATGGAGCAAGTGAAGACGAGAATTCAGTACAAGCATTTAAAAGGCTAGAATCAGAGGAATTGAAGAAAATGTCCCCATTTGAAGTAGAATTATATGAAAGAACTAAAGAATTCCAACGATTGAATCCACCTGCGGTGACTAAATTTGGATATTTTGTTAATGATAACGATTTAATGTTTATTAAAGATCGTGGGATACAAAGCTATTTTTTATTACCTTCAATAAACGATAATGTGGATAAAGCTGGACATTTCTTACCCAGTTTCTTAATACAGGATAAATTAGATATAACATTCACTAAATTTAATAAGAGTTCGTCGACATTATTAAATTATCCATTACCGTATAATAAGAGAGACGCAGTATATTTTGAGGTTAAAGTTTTTAAGCATAATAATGAGAATTCAAACAGTATATTTAATATTGGATTAACAACAGTACCATATCCATATTTTAGACCTCCTGGGATGGCGAATTTTTCTATTGCGTATGAATCCACGGGGAAATTAAGAATTAATAATCCATTTAGTGCAGCTACATTATTACCTGAATTGAAAGAAGGTGATGTTGTTGGATTTGGATATCGATATCGCAATGGTACGATATTCATTACACATAATGGTAAAAAATTAATGGATGTGACACAAAATGTTCATATTGATTTATTTTTAAGTGTTGGAGCATTTAATGCTTCATATACTAGAACCTATACAATAGATGGGTTATTAGAAGATCCAGATAATGTTCAATTAAGAAATAAATTAATTGATGGAGAAATGATTGATATTGGTGGTAAATTGAATCATGTTTATGATGCACATATGGATGAAATTGATAGTGACCCGATTGAATTGAATTTAAATTTGGGACAAATTGGGTTTGTATTTATTGAGGCTAATGTTAAGAAATATTCATTTGGTAGTTTATATGGTGAAATTGGCATTCCCCCATCATATAATGGTATTGAAATTAATAAAGATATAATATTACAAAGGGGAGATGAATTACCACCTAGATATAAGAGTGATATTGACTTAGTCAGTGGAGAGATAGAAGGTGGAGATAGAATAATTGAAGGTACTAGTAGTATGTTACAACAAGAGGAAGGAAGAGATAAACAAGAGGATGATATTACAGTACGAACCCCATTGTTAATATTACAAAATAATAAGAATAAGAGTAATCATAAACGTTCAAAGAAACATAATAAAAAGAGGAAAAATAAGAGAAGGTCGTGATATGTATATGTATGCGAATGCATATATGTGTGATTACGTATTATGTATTATGTTATATATATCGAGAGAGAGAGAGAGAAATCTACACGTTTCAACGTTTATTTTTATTTTTATTCTTCTTCTTTTTAGAATCTTTATTGGTGGTGGTGGTGTTGGTGGTGCTAGTTGAGTTTGTTGTGTTTTTTTGCATCTTTTGTGATATTGGTTTATATTCTGGTATCTTATCGTTAGCCAATAAAGTGGCTATACCTGTAGTGACATGGTTTACAACTTGTTGTTTGCTTTTCTTCTTCTTCTTCTTATTGATTTTGTTCTCTTGTTTAAGTAAATGTGTCTTTAGGAGTGGATTATTATTTGGTATAATTGATACCCCATTTGGCCCTAAAGCATTTAATACTCTAGATATATCTTTATTTTTATTAGTGGAGAATTTATGATGTGTGGATAAATGTGGATTATTTGATTTAAAGGTTATTTTCCCTAATTTTTTTGTGGGTTCTTTAGGTGGTTGATAAGTGATTGAAATGACACTTTGCGATGGGTTCACTTTGAACAGGTCTACACTATTTAAAATAAATGTGTCAATTGGTTTTGTCGTCATTGTGCGGTGGTAGTGGTTGAGTAGAGAGAGTGGATGGGAATGTGGGGCTGTTCTACAGTGGTCCTCGAGGTATGGTTATTTAGTATTATATATCTCTTGCATTAAATGAATAAAAACTTTCCATTGAAGTGTAGTTTTTATTTTTGCAAATTGCTAACCTCTTTGGTAAATGGGGGAACCCTAGGGTACATGAAAATATTTTATAGGGTATGGTCAGTACCTGGGAAGACACAAACTGGGAAAAAACGAGGGCTACCAGGGCTCACAACCGGGAAAACTGTAATTTACCTCCTTAACTCCCCGGCCCAGCACCACAGGAGAAAACAATGCCGCGGCGGTAGGCCCCTTTCTCCGAAGCTTAAGTCCGCGGCATCCCACGGTCCCGCGGATATAACCTAACATTTTTTCTCCTCACCCTGTTATTTCCGCGGTCGCTTCTCTCTCTTCGCGGAACGGCTATGGCTCCCCTTTTTTCCCCCTTCGTTCCGTCGTTTGGCGCTGAAACTTCTTCATTTTTCCAATTCTTTTTTTTTTTTTTTTTTCAATTCGGCAGTTCCGCGGGTCCCGCGGGTTTCTCTTCCTGCCTCTGGGGGAGCCGCATCCCATATTGTGCCACTGCAACTAAGAACCACCGCGACTACTGTGCGATAAACTAAACTATATATAGATGGCTTATAGCATTTCTGGCAGATTCGATCATGCCAAGCCCCCCTCCAAGCCCTTTCTGACCCACTACTTCACACCGTCTCAAGCCACAAAGCAAACAGCACTTAATCCCTCATCCCTCACTCACTCACAGTCTTTCTCCGGTCGCTGTGGTTCTGGGATATATACAGGGACAATAAAAAAAACAATAATAGTATGCTGAAAGTAGAAATGCCAAGCACAAGGGAGGCAAACCGAAGTAGTAAGCATATCTCCTTCGGCAAGATTAAAAACATATCTTCTTTATCCTCCACTTCTTCTTCTTCTTCTTCTTCAATCTCTTCTCCCGGTTCCTTCTCATCATCTTCTTCTGATATAGGCACTAATATCAAATTGAAAAATAATATTATGAAAAATAATACTAGTAATACTACTACAAGAAGAAAAGTTTCAATGGCACCAAGACAATCCACTGAAGTGGAATATTCAGCTGATATTAGACCTTTATCTTTTAAATTATCTCCATATGAAAGAAGAAAAAACAACAAACCTTCTTCCTCCTCCTCTTCTTCTTCTTCATCCCCTACTATCCACCCTCCATCTTCTACTCATAACATTTACTCTATTAATATGATAAATAATAAATTACAAAAAATTAAAGAAGCTCATTTCCCAATGGACAAGCCATCTACTACAACAATGGATAATAATAATAATAACACACAGAAAAGATGGAATTATTCTTTCTTCGATAAAGATCAATTCACTAAATATTTAGAAAAACCAAAATATATTAAAATTTATCATAATAAGAATAAAATTGGAGCTTTTAATAAATTATTCTTAGCACAAGAATTATCTTCTTCTCCCTTACCACTACTTTCGTCAGATAATAATAATAATAATAATAATAATAATAATAATAATAATAATACTATTATGAAAAATAGAATATCTATATCTTCTACAGACTCTACTACTAATACTACCACTACTAACACACCAAATAATAACGAAAACACTGTTATGTCATTGAAATTTAGTCAAAATGGGAAATTTATGGCAGCAGGTAATAAAAATGGTATAATTAAAATATGGAAAGTTATATCATCCCCCATGGAAAGATGGGAATTAGATAATAATATCGATGAGGATCAAGATCTTTTAATTAAAAAAAATTTAAGATTAAATAATAATAACACCACGAGTAAACCTTCTTCTGTAGAGAATGAAAATGAATCTGTCGGGCTTTATGCCCCCGTTTTTAATCCAAAACCAATTAAAATTTTCTACGAACATAAACAAGATATTTTAGATATGGATTGGTCCAAAAATGGATTTTTAATCACATCATCAATGGATAAGACAACAAAATTATGGCATATTGATAAATCAAAATCTTTATCCACTTTCCCACACTTAGATTTCGTCACAACCGTAAGATTCCACCCAACGGATGATAGATTCTTTATCTCTGGTTGTTTAGATCATAATATTAGATTATGGTCCATTATAGATTCCAAGATTTGTTTCAAATATGATTGTCACGATTTAATTACATCATTAACAATATCATCAGATGGAGAATTAACCGTCGTGGGTACATTTAATGGATTTATACATATTTTAACCACAGAAAATTTAAAACCAATCACTGCATTCCATATTACAGATAAATCAACTCAGGGAGAACATTCACAAATTTATGAAAAATTAAATATTCAAAATAAATTGTTTAAAGGGCCCCGAATCACTGGAATTGAAATTGTGTCCAATGACGAGGATTCATCATCATCACAGTTACATAATAGACAAATTATTGTCACATCTAATGATTCAAGAATAAGAATCTTTGATATAAAGACAAAAAGATTATTAGAATTCTTAAAGGGATTTAATAGTGGGTCATCACAACATTTAGCTCAATATGTTAAATTTCATAAAAAGGGATTTGTAGTTTGCAGTAGTGACGATCATTGGGTTTATGGTTGGTCATTACATTCTGAAGATATAATAAAACAATATGATAAAAGTCAAAATCAACAACATCAGAATTCCAATCAAAATACTCATAAAACGAATGGTTCAAATTCTTTATTATCATTTAAATTATCAAATTTTTTGCCCACCAAAAAATATCATAATAATTATAATAATCTTTTTGAGAAGAAAAATTCAAGATATTCATGTTTTCATGCACATCATTATCCTGTCACTACCACGGTAATTGCACCTGAATCAACATCAAAAATTTTATCCCTATCAAATGATTTTATTTGTGAATTAACTTTACAATATTTAAGGGAATCCAAAAATAATATTAATAATAATAATAATAATAATAATAATCATGAAAAATCAACACATAGTAATTTATTAGATGATAAATTATTACAATCTGGATTGGAATATAATTTACCTGATTCTGGTAGTATTATTGGACCCATCATTGTGACTAGTGATACACAAGGTACTATTAGAATCTTTAGATTTGATATGGGGCAAGACGTAAGAAAGGGTATCTTAGAACAATTAAGAAAACAAGACGAAGTGATTAATAAACAAAAGAATAGTAAAGATTTATCTATCACTTCTTTGAAAAATAAAACAAGTTTAACTAATATTCCATCGCATAACAGTAATAACACTGATAATATTAATAATTTTAACAATAATAATAATAATAGTAATAATAATAATGACAATAATAACGATAATAACGATAATAGCATTTCCAATAATAAACACCAATCTGCCATAAAAGAAGATAACGATAATAATAATTTTTGTCCCAAAGAAAGTTTATCTAGTATTTTTACAAAACGCAACGGTAGTGTAGATACAAAAAGTATGGATTCTTTACATTCCGGAACCAGACAATATAGATCCCATAGTAATACTGCAGGTGGTGGCGGTAGTGGTGCCACATTTGAAATGATCATGGAAGAAGAACAGGCATTAAAGCTTACTAGACCATCACTGGGTAACAGTAGTACGTCCAGTTCCAGAAACAATACTATAAACAACGTTCAAACAATGAGCATGCGTTGTTCCACATGTAATGGTACCCATTTTGAGTCCCTTGGTAGAAATAGCACTGGACAAAGAGAATTAGGGTATTATTGTGTGGATTGTGGTACGATCTTGAATAGTTTCAGATAAAAAGTGTTAAATACCAAGTTTTCTACCGGAATACAAAAATATAGATAAACTACACATGCACATATATATAGACATAGACGCTTACATACATAAACTTCCACAAGGCATAGGCACCTCCATCTTCTGGGGGTGTTCCAATAATCAATCATCAACATATACTTCCTCTACTACTACTTGCCACCTTCTTTGTATATGTCTGTATAGTACGTGGAGAGGCCGGAACCGGCGGCGGGACCGGCGTTTTGGTTTCTTTTCTCTCTGTGCTGCGGAAATTTTTCACTTTTTTCGAGCCTGACTCACACAGAGCGAAAACCACAGATCCTCGAGCCTCGAGCAATGGCACGATAGCAGCGATAAAGATATTATACTATATATATAAAGCTGGGATAGAACGATGAGATGGTGGTGCAAGGCATCTTTGAAGTGTTTTAACACAGAGGGCATCTCCAACGTGTGTGTTTTTTGTCTCCACTGTGGCTGCTAACTGGACTTATAGAAGGAGAAAAAACTAGTGGGAGTAAGACAAGATATAATATTAATAACCATATAATAATAATAGTATAATAAAACCAATGTCAAGGATAGATAAAATAGAAAAACCAGTGGAAAAGACTGCGGCTCAAAAGATATCTAAGTTTGGGTCCTTTGTGGCAGGTGGGTTGGCTGCATGTTTTGCCGTCACTGTCACTAATCCAATCGAAGTGGTGAAAATTAGAATGCAATTACAAGGTGAAATGTCTGCTGTAGCTGAAACTGTGTATAGAAACCCTATGCAAGGTATTGGTATCACTTTCAAAAATGAAGGTATTAAGGGTTGTCAAAAGGGTCTTATCTCTGCTTATATATATCAAATTGCATTGAATGGATCAAGATTAGGGTTTTATGAGCCCATTAGATTAGCATTAAACAAAAATTTATTCCCAGATCAAGAAAGTCATAAAGTACAAAATGTCGGGGTTAATATGTTTTCTGGTGCTGCATCTGGTATCATTGGTGGGATTGTAGGTTCCCCTTTGTTTTTAGTCAAGACTAGAATGCAATCATATTCCACTGCTATTCAATTAGGTGATCAAACACATTACACTGGGGTATGGAATGGGCTATCCACTATTTATAAAAACAATGGTATTTTGGGACTTTTCAAAGGTGTGGATGCTGCCATCTTAAGAACAGGTGCTGGTTCCTCTGTTCAATTACCAATTTATAATACTGCCAAAAATTTTCTTTTAAAAAATGATATTATGGATAACGGTCCCTCTTTACATTTAACTGCAAGTACCATTGCTGGGTTAGGTGTTGCTGTGGTCATGAATCCATGGGATGTCATCTTAACCAGAATTTATAATCAAAAGACAAATAAATATAAAGGCCCCATTGATTGTTTAATGAAAACCGTGAAAATTGAAGGTCCAATGGCTTTATATAAAGGGTTCCAAGCACAAGTGTTTAGAATCGCACCACATACCATCTTATGTTTAACATTAATGGAACAAACTATGAGTTTTGTTTATTCCATTGAGAGAAGAATCCTTGGGCATGATTAATTAAAAGAAAGGTGAAGGATCATTAACAATAATGAGAAGGCAACACATAGAGACATGCTAATTTTTTCTTAAAATTATATATATCATATGCATATGTAATCATAATAAAATATAGATAGATATTCGAATGAAAATAATTCAATAAAACTATTCCTGTTTTGTTAGCTTATGGTTGTTTTCTGTCTTAGCTTGACCACCACGAATCTCAATTGTCTTAACCACTTTCTTCCTCTCCCTCTTCGCTCTTTCCTTCGCTTTAGATTCATCCAGTTTTTGTAAATATCCATTATATACAACAACTTCTGCTATAAGTACCAATATTCCAAAGAATAAACATAATAATATCCTAATTTCAATGGGGAACCTACTTGATGAACCAGACCAATACCAAATAGCAAATATGACAGATACAACACTAAGCAAAATATTGAAAACTGTAGTAATTTGTTCTCTAATTTGTTTATTTAATTGAGACGGCGTCAAATTGATATCATCAGGATTATTTATTCTATTACTATTTATAGTATTCTGTTGTAACGGTTCCACTTTTATCATATCTTGATATTCCTTTTCCTTTAAGTTATGTCTTAACGTTTCTAATTGTCTTTTAAATTCAGGTGAATAATTTGAACCTGGGACATATTTATCTTTAAATTTGAATTCTAAGGGAGTTAATATATATTTGATCGAAAATTTACCCATTCCCACTCCTTGTAAATCATGTTGATACTTGTCATATAAGTCTAGGAGGGCATGTATCTGTATGGACTTTTCGACATCGATGTAACGAGTAAACTCTTCATTTGATATAATATTTCTTTGCTTCAACACTTCAAGAAACTCGGTCAGATGTGGGTTAATTCTTATGCTAAACATGGGGAGGAGAGTATGTGTTGTGTAGTGAAGAGGGTGGTAGGTTTCTTGATGGGTTAGGGTTGGTCTGTCTTGGTCAATCAATATAAGTTCAAGGTTGACTTAAAAGAAAAATTAAAAAAAAAGTTGAAATTCAATTGCTGTGATACATTTTGACAACATCGTAATATAAAGAGTACAAGCTTGCTCAATCCACTAAAGATTGATACTTGATATTATAGACAGTTGAAATATGTGTGTTTATCTGTATTATTGAAAATAAAAAAGTTTCCCTTCCGGTCCTTTAAAGCACAAAGATTCATTGGGAATACTTTTATCAAGGTAAGAGGTATAAAAATTGGTCGCTTAAAGAAATTTTCTGAATGATATTACTCCAAGTTCAACATATATGCAGATGTAAATGAAAACTTTTTGAAAATATTTCTTACATTACTGGAATAAGCTAAAATGTTTTAAAAATTAGTTGCTGAAAAGGAAATTAATCGTAATTAACTTCTCTACAAAATAAACAAAATACGCAATTTCGAAATATAACACTAAATATAATCCAGCACGTTGAACCCAGACATTTTCTTAATATTTCCACACCTCCTTAATATATTTCATGTTGGTTTTCACCTTGTGTGTTATAAGTTTTTCCTCATAATTTTTCAAAAAAGGTAGTTTTTCGATGTTTTCGGTACCTCTTTTCTTTTAAAAAGTATTGTATGTAGGTTGTGAGAAGCCTATAAGGTATATGAGAACGGTTGACCACCACTTCAAGCCGTTATAACGACGTCACCGTCCAATTCACATGATTTAAACATACATAGAAAGACTTATCCCAAAAATCTCAAAAAACAAGAGAAAACGGGCGTGTGGCGTAGTTGGTAGCGCGCTCCCTTAGCATGGGAGAGGTCTTCGGTTCGATTCCGGACTCGTCCAATATATTTTTTATTTTTTGCCGGCTTTCGGCTTTTATTTACGGCATTTGTTGCCGGATTTTGTTTTCGTACGGAATTCCGCTTCCACTTTTTTTTTTTCTTTTGCTTCCACGAAGTTCTTTCAATTTCGAAGGGGCGGTATAAACAACAAACATTATAAATTATATAAAGATAACTTCATTATATGTTTCAAGGTTTTAATCCAATTCAATAACCTCCAAAACTACAAGGTTAGTGATACCACACATATACCAATTCCTCATATATAGGTACATACATACAAATGGCTACTAAGGCATTACTACCAGAAGTCCAATGGGCTCAAAGATCTAATGAAACTGATCCAGAAAAGAATTATATCCTTTTAACTATTTCTATCACCGATTGTGAAGATCCAGTTCTAGATATTCAACCCACA
This sequence comes from Monosporozyma aquatica, assembly GCA_030571515.1. NCBI lineage: Eukaryota > Fungi > Ascomycota > Saccharomycetes > Saccharomycetales > Saccharomycetaceae > Monosporozyma > Monosporozyma aquatica. The sequence goes on from JAJLXW010000584.1 coordinate 77,453, forward strand.
TCACTTGACTTAACTGCCAAATCCAAAGGTCACGTAGGTGATGAAGTCGTACACGAGTATAAATTACATATCGATTTTTTTAAAGAAATTGTCCCAGAAAAGACTTTACATAAGAAGGCTAATGGTCAACATTATTTCTTGAAAATGTTTAAAAAGGATTTACAATTAGAATATTGGCCAAGATTAACAAAGGAAAAGATTAAATATAATAATATTAAGACCGATTTCGATAAATGGGTTGACGAAGATGAACAAGATGAAGTTCCTGATAATGAGGAAATACCAGGCATGGGTGCATTAGGCGGTGCTGGTGGTGCTGCAGGTGGTATGGATTTTGCTGAAATGATGAAGAATATGGGTGGTGCAGGTGGTGCCACAGGTGGTATGGATTTCTCTGAAATGATGAAGAATATGGGTGGTGCAGGTGGTGATGATAAAAAGGCCAACTTGGATGAAATAATGAAGCAAATGCAAGAACAAGATCAAAATGAATCCTCCTCTACCACCGAACCAACAGAGGAAGTAAATGAAGAGGAAAAACAAGATGACGATACAAAGCTAAAAGAACTTGATTAAACAAAAAAACAGAAAAGTTATAAACCGAAAACGAATTAAATATTAGTGCTATTTCATATATATATATAGGTGAATTATTTATCAACTTTTTATTAAATGCATAGTTATATCTTTATTTTCTTTTGTTATTTGTTGACAACTACATATGAGGGGAGTATACGTATCATTCTAAGTCCAAAAACGCAAAAACTGTTAAATGTTTCACACTTATTTAATCTACTATTTACAATCTTTAAATAAATGTCAAATCTTTAATAACTTCAGAAACAAATGAGGATTCTATAATCTGGCTGACATCCCATCTTTTATTCTTTCTAGCTAAAGTATTAGTCACAATCTCCTTTCCTGACATATTAATATCTTTCAATTTATACCAATTCCATTCAAATCCAGCAATTCTATGTGATGTGGCCCTTCTTCTTTGTCTAATACTTGCATTCACTGGAGGATCAAATGGTAAACGATCCTCCAACAAAGCATATAATATAACACCCATAGCCCAAGAATCACTTAATCGTCCATCATAGGGGATACCCATTAATATCTCAGGTGATACATAATCCTCTGATCCGCACCTGGCTGTACATAATTCCTCATAGTTGGCAATTTCCTTACAGAGACCAAAATCTGTTAATTGAATAATATTGTTATTTAAATAAAACTGTTTCTTTGATTCATCATGACTCATTGATTTAATTTCATCTAAGGGATATTGTAATAAGATATTCTCTAATTTAAGATCTCTATGGATTATTAAATGGTCATGGAGATATTTCACTGCTGAAGTTAGCTCTACAAATATCCTTTGTACAAGTGACATCTCTAGCCCACCATTGCAGTCCGTTAAAGCATTTAAAAGATCACCTCCGGGACAATATGACATTGCTATATCACATTCAGGTATTATATCTGTAACTTTCATATTATTTGTGATTTTGCCAGTTTGTTTAAGTAAAGTGGTTAATGGTGTTTTATTTGTTAAAAATATGGGATTATTTATCCCATAAAGATGAATGACACATGGATGATTCAATTTCTGTAATACAGATAATTCTCTAGTTAATGAACTTTCAAAACTTGACAACAATTCATTGTTAAAAATATGACGGCCAGGAATAATTAAATTATCTGGATATATGATCTTCTTAATAGCAATAAACTTCCATTTTGTTGTGCCAGAGCTAGAGTTTCTCAAATCCACAGTTTGATATAGATCTACTCTACTGAAATTACCACTGCCAATTTGTCTTAACTTATTCACTTTTATTATAGCATCAAAGGATGGAACTAAATAAACATTAAGAAGATCAATATTTCTATCATTTATAGATTTAAAGTCTTCATATTTGGTTCCGTCTTGAATATTCTCGTAAATTGTTAAACCTGAACTAGATTCAAGTGATGGTTGTAATTCTTCCCCCACAGTAGGTAGAGACGAGATACGTTTTGATGTAATCGTAGGGGCTGGGACCAATTCTGATACAATACGATGTTCAGATTTCAAAATTTCATCCAGGTTTCTTGAATCCTTATGTTGATGATTTATGTTATTAATTTCATTGGAATCGAAATTCTTTAAAGGGCTCAATTTATCACGCCTTTTCTTAATATAAATCTCTGAAGATGAGGTGGGGATATTCTTACCTTGTGATGTAGGAGAAATAACTCCTGTGAGACCTAAACCTTGCATGGGAGAAGAGGGTAAATAAGTCATCGGAGTTGGGAAAAGTTGAATATTACCATATTGCGGAGTATTGGCACTTTGAGGACTGGTGACACTATTATTGGTACCAGTTATATTAGACTTATCTTCATTCCCAAGGTCAGTATTCAATTGCTGAAGTATGGGTGTCTTTGGTTTTTGTTTACTATTTTTCAAATATTGGGCATAAGAATCCTCATTCATATTTTTTAGTATTTGTGCACCGTTTGTTCTATCCTTTCTTAGGTCAAGTACTTATGGTAAAATAATAGTATGCTGGTACTTTCACTGAACCAATGAACAGTTCCTTTCTTTACTAACAGTTCTTCTCAGAGTCACACCGAATGTAAACAAAGACCCTTCAGAATCACAAATTTCAGATTTTCAAGTTAAAAAAAAAAGATCCGATGAGATCAAATAAGATCAAAACCTTTAAAGGGTTCAACTACTACACAATGATATTATATATAGATGCATTATATATGGAATGGGAACAGGGTTTTCCTCTCATTCACGTTTGACTTTCTTGGTCTTGGATAGTTGACTTAAGATATCACCGTTGACTTTCCGTTTCTTGTCCATTTGTGCTTTTTTCTTATCGAATTTGGCTTGTTGATCCTTACGAGTCTTGGCTCCCAAGCCTTGCAACTCCTTCATACACTCTAGTAGTACCTTGTCTTCAGGATCATCTATAGTCTCTAACCATTGCAATATTTCAATCTCTGTTCCAAACTCATTCTCATCTTTATGTGGAGTCTCCAGAATTAATGGAATCTTTGTCAGTCTTGTGTCATGTGCTATCCATCTGAATGGTTCTAAACCAAGGAATCCATGTCCTAATTTCTCATGAAGATCTTGATTCGATCCGAGGGGTGCTTTGGAATCGTTAAGATGCATCGATTTCAAATAATTAATCCCAATTATTTCATCAAATTGAGTCCAAAATTTATTAAATGTATCCATGGAAGATTGAATATCATAACCTGAGGCAAATGTATGACATGTATCTATACAGACCCCGACACGATCTTTATTTTCAATCAAATCAATAACACCACGTAAATCTTCTAATTGATTCCCAATTAAATTATCTTTACCTGCCATATTCTCCAGGACAATAATAACAAATTTAGTCTCTTGAATGGCTTTATTTAAGTATTTTGCCAATTGTTTTAATTGTAATTTCACATCACCACCTTTCAATGCACTACCTGGATGTAAATTATAATGACCGATTCCTAATTGTTCACATCTTTTCAATTCATCAATTAATTGTCCATATGCCTTTATGGCTTTTTCTTCATCAGGGTTACATAAATTAATAAAATAATGTCCATGGGGTAAAATATCCTTTAATGGATCATAATTATATTTATTACAATTTAATTTAAATTTGTCAATTTCATCTGTAGTTAATGGTGGTGTATCCCATTTTCTTGGAGATTTTAGAAACATAGCAAATGATTGACAGCCAATTTTATTTGCATTGATTACACTATTGGAAATCCCACCTGCTGTTGACACATGAGCACCAAATTTATATTTTGTTGTGACAGATTTCATAAAAGACATTATTTATAGTGTGTGTGTGGGGGTTCTTTTCATAGTAGGAAGTATATGTGTTCTTCTTCAAGATTCTTATATAATGCTTTTTTTTTTTTTTTTTTGGTCTTATGAAAAAACTTTTTGTATGTATTACAAATCTATCTATATTATACTATATTATACTATATTGAACTAATCAGACCAAATTCTTGCTTAAATAATCGGAATAAAGTACCATAATTCTATCTAAATCTAGATCTCTTAACTTATTTAATTGAATAAATTGTCTTTTCAATCTTTGTAATTTTGCTAAATTAATATTATTTGAATTTAAATCGATAAATATACAATTTGGATCATCTACATCATCCCCCCGGATCAAAATTCTTGTTAATTGTCCCGTGGAACCAATTGAATCCTGTTCTTTTAAATGAGTTAAAATAATTTTATTAACTTTTGAAGTTTCAATTTCTAATAATTGTATAAAATTTGATTGTTTAGCTGGTTTTAAAATGGTTACAGAATTTGGTTTCAATACATTTGATTTACTATTTGATAAAGATACATTTGATGAAGATGTTGGTGTGGATTCTCTTGTTGAATTTTTTGAATTTTTATTATTTGTTGTTGTAGAGAAGATAATATTATAAATTTGGTCAATGATATCATCGAATGTGTCATGTGGTGCTAAGATGGGGAATAAAGGAGAATCCCATCTATTTGTTTCCATTGGTTCTTCATATCTTGCTATTAGATCAGTTAATAATTTATCATCCCAATGCGTGTGATCAATGGATAAATCTTCTGTTGTGTTCCATTCTTTGGCTTGTGTTAAAGAGGACATGATATGGATACATACGAATGAAGTGGATAAATTTTTCACTTCACAATGTAATTGATATCTTGAACCTTTAATATAATTTAATGAATCTACGATGACGATATTTGATTTTGATAGATCTCTTCTTACAGCAGAGGTGATCTTTGATCTTAATTTTCTTTCATCTTGAGAAGTAATATAATCATTATGTTCGATTCCTAATGATTTATCTGAATGTAAGATGACTTTATAATTTGATAAAGATGAATCAGATTTTATTTTGTCATTAAGTAATTGAATTAATTTATTAACATAGGTGGTCTTACCAGAAGATGGATACCCAGTGAAAAGAATTAAAGGCATATTATAGTGTGTGTATGATTGGGTGTAAGGGGGTGGTGGTGACGGAACTATATTAAATGTTAGTTTAACAATTGGATGCCATATCGATGAGTTAAGAGAAATTTTTCATTTCAGTTTTTCTTGCAAAGAGGAAAAAAAAAAAAAAAAGAGGGTGCAGGAATGCCTCCCATGGGGTTCGAATTGGGGGGAGGATGATTGGGATATGAAAGGGTAAAGAATCTTTAGATAAAAATAATAATGTATTAAATGATCTTGCTGTTGGTCTTTAACCTTGATGGAATCTCAGGGACCCTATGGACCCGATCTTACTAAGATAAATGTTAATAAACCTCTTGGCCAGATCAGATGGTGGCAGATCTCAGGGGACACAATAGCGGGTGCCGACGCGTGCATACAATAGAAAAACAATATCTGAAATGAAAGATATTTTGATCTTGCATCCTTTTATTTTTTCAGATCGAAAGAGTTAATCGAAAGATTTACCGCTGCCACAAAGAGACGTAAGTCTCGAGGGTTGAGTATACTACGATACAATAGAAACCCGAGATATCGCACCCGAAAGAATACACATATAATAGTTTCTAGACGTACATATATAGATTATATATGTATACGAAAAATCCAGGTGATCGATATATCCGAGAGTACGGGAGAGGAAGATGAGTTTCGGTCCTATGGAGTTTGTCCACTCTTGTCCCCACAATTTTATTTATTTATCTTATCATTATGGGAGAGTCCAACAAAAAACGAACAATACGAAAGATGCGGTTTAACCTGTTGGATCGACAGGCGATGATATCATCGATTATTCTTTATTGTTTTTGTGTTGTGTTTTTTAAGGGTTCTTAAAAATTCCCCAGAATGGGTAAGAAAAAAAAAAAATAAAAATAAAGAAACCCCACTCA
>JAJLXW010000584.1:83416-97155 GCA_030571515.1 Monosporozyma aquatica
CTCACATAGAGACATTGTTTGATATTTCTTTTAGGAAAAAAAAAAACAAACAACAAAAAAAAGATTTTCTTTGCTTCGCCGAGGCCCTTTTTGAAGTAAATCATTTCACAGAAGAGATTTTCCTAATCTGTTTTTTCTTTTAGTTAGTTAGTTAGTTAGATAGATAGTAAGTTGAAGGAACATATTTTATCAACCGATATTAATTATGATGATTTATGTTATCCGAGGGAATTAAAAGCAGAAAAAGCGACGTACACTTACACTTACACATACAACACTTCAAGTAATATGAGATAAGGAAAACATGCGAAGAAAAAACAAAAAAGGTATAGCAGGTTTCTGAGTTCCTTCCATAATGGAACTTCCATTCGGATCTTACCCTTTTCAGCAGTGAACTACATTGCTAAATGAAGAATCAGTAGAACAAGATCAAACAAATAAAGAGCTTCGGGTTAAAGGAACTTTTTGAGTCCTACTGGAAAGGGTTTAACTAAGAAGATATATATACCGGATTAAGTCAAAATCACGGATTTAAGTATTGTTTCCCATATTATGTAGTATTAAATATATTAGAAATGTTTTGTAGGAGAGAGAGAGAGAGGGAAAAAAAGGGGGGTTATTGTTCTGAGTATTGTCCTTGACACATGGCTGATCCCCCGGAACGTCTATTGTGTTACCCCATATGTAGGTTTTGTTATTGTTTCTTCTGAGACTGCGGTATTTTTTTTCCTTGTCAGATATTGTCACTTTGGATGGACATCCTGTCTTAGTAACAATTTTGAAGAACACAAGTGAAGTAAAAAGCAAAGTACAACAGAGTCAGGTCTTTAAGGGCAAAGAGTACAGTCCTTTCCCCATTGTTTCCATCTTATTCAATATGTTTTAGAAATTTTGCAATACCAATACGTGTCTTGGTTAACGATACATTCTGCACGGAGTATATTTCCCTGACCAAGTTCTGGATATGTACATTGTGGAATACACCTCCGCTATCTCCAGCGGCATGTTTTGCTTTTGGTTGCCTGAGGGACAAAAAGAGCCCTTCCCAAAGAGGAAACACCAAACAAGACCCACCACAATAGGACAATAGCCGTGTGTTTTTTCCTCGGCGTTAAAGTCGCACTGCTATTGTTCTCTCCCCCGGCCTCCTCTATTCCCGTTCTGCCCCGTTTTTTTGTATCCTCGAGCAGCAGCAGCAGCAGCGGCGGTGATGGCGGACGCAGCAATAGAAGAAGGGTTAAACTGCCCATGCCGGAGCCTCGAGCCAGATTCCTGCCTTCTATACTAATTTCTTAATAATATTATATGCAAATAGAATAGAAAGAAGTAGCGTTACCTCTTCCAAAACAAGCGATTTACCACAACATATATATACACCACAAGGTTTTCCCAGATTTTCCCTCCCTCTCTGTTTCTCTCTTTTATAAAGATATATAAAGTTTAAAAGAAACCTTGTACAACAACAAGCAGCAAACATCTCCCCCTCTTTGTGTGTATACTTTTCATCCCTCTCTGGCGGTCTCATTCTCTAAGCAAAGAAAAAAGTTTATATTGTCTTCTTTTTTTTATTTTATTTTATTTTTTATTTTCGGTCTCGGTAGTCCATTATTACTTCAGCATTTATTTTTATTCTTTAATTATAAATATATATATAAAAGAAAAGTGGATATCAATCAAAATAAATAAAAAAAAAAAAGAACATACATACATCATTTTTATGACATTTTGATTTGAGTTGTTTTTATCCAACTAATATTTTTCCAAATAAACTGATACAAAAATTTTTTTTAATAACATTCAATTGAACAATACTTATAATATTCTATATTACGTCGTTTTTTTTTTCAAATGACTTCTACCATTTCTTTAAATTCAAATATAATGAAATCTAATTCTAATTCTAATTCTAATTCAACAACATCATCATCCAAAAGACAACCTTTGCATTTCACTCCAATTGTACCAAAAAGAAAACTTTCTATTAACAGTAATACATCCTTTTCTACAAATATTATTAATAATCATGACACAAATATATCTTCAAATAAAAGATATAACATCAATAATAATAATACGAATGATAATTCAACAATTCGTACCATAAAGACCTCGAAAAGATGGGTATTACCACCAAGACCAAGACCAGGTAGAAAAACATATTTTAATAATAATAATAATAATAATAATAACAATACTACTACTAGTCATTCCTCTGCATCTTCTATAATATCTTCTACCTCATCATCTTCTGCATCTTCTCCAATGTCTATTCAATCTTCTAATTCCGGTTTAACTACAATCTTTTCAAACAATAATAATAGTAATAATAAAAGAAGAAATCAAAGTGTACCAATTATTTCTCATGTTAAAAGAGAACATAATAATAATAATAATATTCTTAATAAAAACAACCTTTCCAAAAAGAATAATATTAATAATAATTCAAGTAATTATTTAGCATTTCTTAAATTTGATGATGATTCTTCCACATTAAATTTACCATTAATTGATGAAAATAATATTAATATTAATACTAATACCACTACAGATACTAATAAAGAACATTCAATTTTATCTTCTTTAACTTCACAATTGGATTATTCTATGACACCATCATCTTTCACTAAGAATAAAAATAAAAATACACCTATTATTATTACTAATACAAAGATTAATCCAAGAGATATTTCTCCAAGTGATACCATTGTAGCTACACCACCAACAAATGAAAATTGTATCTCACTTAATAAATTACAAAATTTCACTTATAAGAAAGATTTTTCGAAAATTACAAATAATAATAATAATAATAATAATTTATTAGAAGATTTCAATTTAGATTATAATTATAACATTTCATCATCTTCATTAATTTCATCATTTGCACCAAATAAGACTAATAAAACTATCGATATAATAAGACCTTCTACTAATGATGATTTTATTGAAAGAACAACAAATGATGAACTAGAAAATGAAATTTATAATAATATTTGGAAATTTTTACCACGTTATAATAAATCAATGGATAACGAAAATATTACCACTATAAATAATAGTAATAATAACAATAATGATGATGATAATGAAAATATCCCTAATGATAATGATATTACTCCAATTAATGAGAATCTAATAAAGACCACAATCGATGATAATAATGTTTCATATTTTTATTCTGCTCCAACTTTAGAAGAATTAATGGATGAACAAGATAATAATATCAACAGTCTTAATAATTTTAACTTCACCTTACAAGATATATAATCCCCCTCACTACTCATCTCTCTATCCATAAAGGGAGGGAAAAAAAGACAATTATTATTTTCACCTCCCATATAGGAACCATTTTCCTTTTCCATGATAACCCTCAAAAAATATCATTCATGACTGTAATAATATCCTTTCCTGTTACATATATATATAGTCCCTAATTCTTTTTTGTGGTGGCTTTTCAAATTGTACTATACTCTCTATTTATTATTTTCCACCTCCATGAGGATGTCAATCTGATTCTAAACCAATTTTAAAGGTTTTGAACATTATGAGAATGGTATTTGATAGTTGTTTTTTTTTTTGTTCTAAATTCTTTTGTTATTCTCTGTTTATTTATGTACGCATATGTTATATTTATATATCTTTAAAGATCCCATACAATTTTATTTATTAAACAACTCTTCTCCTTTTTATTCTTCTAGCACTGTATATGTTAACAATTCAACTTCGACTTATTTTTGACATTTTCTCGAAAAAATTTTAGAATGAAAAAAAGAAAATAAAAAAAAAAAAGATCGAGATCTAAAATTTTTGTTTAGAAATATACTCAAGAGATCAAAGAGGTATAAACACAAGAATGCATTTAACAGTATGGATATAGCGACATTGAAAAAGGAACTGAAACAATGGGAACATGACTTTATTGAAAAATATAAGAGATCTCCAAAGAAAGATGATATTGATAAAATTCCTAATATTAAATTGAAATATAAGAATTATTCTAAATATAAGAATAAACGTAGGATTAAACCAAATAGGACACCTATTAAGAGTAGTCAGTCTAAGGAAAAAACAACTTTTACCAATGATACAGTTCATGCTAGTAATGTTGAGGATGATTCAATGATGGATTTTATGAATGAGGAGTTTGGTCCCACGCCTCAGATCTACGGTAAATCTATAGGCTTATTTGAGATCAGTTTGTCCCCCATTAAGAAGAAATTAGATCTTTCTGGGATAGATGATATACTAGATGAAACAGATGAGGAGAAAGAAGGTGAAGAAAACGCAAAGGAGAGTATGAACAGGATAGGAGAAGATCCTATAACAGAGAATATAACTAAAGGGGATTTTTCATTACAATATACCAAGAGACAAAATGTATATGGACCTAATTCTCCTCTTAAAATTGAATCCTCGATAAAAATTCATCAGAATACACCAAAGAGAAATTTATTTATGGAGCTTGAAGGGAATAATACCACACCAATTGGGGTTAGTCCGTCTCCCTTATGGAAACGATCATTGACTAAGTCATTAAAGGAATTAGAAACAGAGTTCCAAACGGTAAGGAAGGAATTAAAATTGGACCAAATAGAGGAGGAGGAAGATGAAGAGGAAAAGGAACAAGGAGAAGACAATGAAGTGGAAAAGGATACAAATAAGTGTGAAGATACGGAGAAAGTTGATGAAGACACTATACCGAATATACCGCCCATAAAGAGGAAGAATAGAAGAGGAACCATAAAGAGAAAAGATGTTTCCAATGATGAATCACATACCATAAAGAAAGATATTGATTTACATGCAATGTTGAGGAATTTAAAGAGAAAGAAGTTAAAAGAATTTATTGATAACGAGTCTATAGCGATGTCACCAATATTAAACACAAAGTTAGAATTGGAGGAGGTTAATATGAATAGCACGGATGGAGGTAACCATGATAACGATGGATCGAGGGAACCTACCAAGAAGAAAAGAAAAAAGAAATATAATTTGGTTAGTAATAATTTCAGAAGATTAAAACTCCCCAGTAGATCTAAAAGAAATATTCATTGGAAAAGAAGAAGATAAGAGAGGACACTTATATATATATTTTTATCTCATGAATATATAGGGATATATAGGTATAAGGGAACAAAGAAATTTTTTTTTTTTGGTTATTTCAAGTTTTTAATCACGGTATCAATGTCAGTATTTCCATTTGATAATGGAATACTTTTCATGCAAGTGGTTTCAGGATGTAATATACATGATATTATTACTTCTGCTAAATCTTCTCTTTCGATGGAATACCCATTCTTTCTTTGTTCTTCTATTGTTTCAATTGGTTGGATTTTCCCCGTGGGTTTATTTGTTATTGTTAACCAACCTGGCTGTAAAATGGTCCAATTTAGTTTTGAATGCCTAACTTCATGATCAGCACATCTCTTAGCAATGAAATAATCTCTTAGATTCCCTTCCATTGACCACCAAAAATCTCTTTCTTCTACATTAATCACTGATGTCAGGATAAACCGTTTTACTACTTTCACAGTTTCACATGCCTCGACACATTTGGATACTCCATCCAGATCTACAGTAAATAATTGCCGTACACCTTGATTACCAGCACCAGCAGCAAATATAATAATATCAATATTTTGGAAATGATTGATTAAATCCTTTACGGAACTATTAACTAGATCTAAATTCACTTGTTTAATACAATTTGGATCATAAGTTGGATCCATCTGTGGATCAATTATATTTCTGGTGAAAGCTACAATATTTTGGAATCCATGTCTTTGTAAAGCTTTTAAAGTTAATGAGCCTGTCTTACCGTGTGCACCAATGATCCCAATTGTTAAATTTTTAATATCTGACATTGTTATTCTTATTATATATGTATATATATCTTTGCTTTTCTTTTCGAATGATTGTCTTTAATGAATGTTGTACATCCTTCATACTTGATTGAATAAGAAATATGTATAAACCAGAGATATTCACTATATATATCTCATTGCTCTATATTTTTTGTCAACCCCTGAAAAAAAAAAAAAAAAAAAAAAAAAGACGGAATTGAAAGACGGAATTGTGCGGAATTTGTTACGGGATCCAAAACCCGGCACAAATACGTCATCTATTGTTGTCACGTGGACGTTGTCTGTAAACTCCGAAATCGCGCTATTTTAGTCATATATATAGTATATTACCGTTGTGTTTTGGGACAGAAATCTACAAGAAATGGCTATTACATAAGGTTGCCCTCTCCCCAGTTGTCATCTCCCCTCAGTCAGGGCTATTTCTCAGTTATTAACTTAACCGTTAGATATGTTATGTGCAGGCTGTCTGGAGAACAACCCGAATAGAGACTGCAGAGTGGCCGATCTCTGACTATAAATGAAGCGAAAAGAGTGGGACAGAGAGTGGCCAAGATAGAAGAAGCGAGAAGTTGAAGATTCCTTTGCCTCTCAATCATTGAATGAGACTCTCAATGGGAGAACGGCTATGTGTCTCTTAGTCAGCAATTCCATCGTGTTTGGTGATATTGTCTCGACAATCTTTTAGGGCTTCTTTTATCTGTTGTTTAATGTGTCTGCAATTGCCACAACTGAGGGGAGTTTCCATAAAGATATGTGGCAATCATCCACTCGGAATTACCATATATAAAGGAAGCACGAATGTAATGTAATGTTTTCCTTACCAAGAGGGATTAAGAATATGGAATAAACTTACAAAGCTGACAATTTCTCCCATTAGAAATATGATGCCAATACGTAAGGATACTAATAAAAAGTGGACACCAATTCAACCTGAAGATGTTAATGTTAAAGATTTAAATGTAGCCATTGTTGGTGGGACTAATGGGATTGGACAAGCCTTATCAAGAAATTTAATTCAAAATGGTGCAAAAGTAACAGTCATTGGAAGAACATTACGTGAAAATAATGATTTGACACAGAAAATTCAATTTGTAAAGACTCCGGATTTAAGTTTAATGGATGAAGCTGAAAGAGTATCAAAGGAATTAAATAATATTAATGACAAAACACCATTCACTCATATCATCTTCACTACAGGGATTTTAGCCGCATCAAAAAGACAAGAAACAAAAGAAGGTATTGAAAGAGATATGGCTACAAGTTATTTAAACAGATTTGTCATATTAAATAATTTAGTACCAAATTTGCAAAAGACTTTTTCTTTACAAGTTGTGGATAAATCAAATATGATCACGTCAAATGTAAATTTAAAACCAAGAATATTTATTATGGGATTCCCAGGGGCAAAAAATTTAGGAAATCCAGAGGATTTAAATTCAGAAGGAACCCCTTATAAGGCAATGAACACTCATATGAATACCGTAGCAGCCAATGAAGCTCTAGTTTATAATTCTGCCCTCCATAATAAGAATATTAATACTTATGGATTAAATCCAGGTTTGATCAGGACAGGTATTAGGTCAAATTATACTGGAAATGGATGGTTATCTTCTATTTTGGAATGGATCATATCAAAGACAAATCAAGATGCTGACACTTATGCTAAGAAGATTGTCCCATTATTATGGGCCCCTGAATTGGAAAAATATAATGGTGCCATATTCAATAATAATGCTCAATTTATTTTACCTTCTAAGGGTATGGATGAATCTTTAGTGGACAGATTTATTAAAAATTCCAAAGTTTTGGTTGATGTGGCTAAGAATAATAAGAGGCCTGAATGAAACAGCTAATGACGCCAGAATAAAATTTTCTTTTGGTTGTTATTATTTCAGTAAGCAATAAATTGGCTTAACTATTATATATTAGTAAAAAGTAAATAGTATATTTAATATAAAAACTTTTACCATATAAGGGCAAAGGTCGTAGTAATATCATTCTACAGTAACAGATTTAGCCAAGTTTCTTGGGAAATCAACATCGATACCCTTGTTCACAGCCAGCCAGTACGACATTAATTGTAATGGCACAATGTTCAACAGCCCTTGTAAACAGTCCACCGTTTGTGGAACCTCTAATGTAATCAAATTGCTGGCCTCCGCCTTCTTACTCCACACCTCGTCTCCCTCGTTGCAAATAATAATCGGGTGGCCCTTTCTCGCAGTCACCTGCTCAATAGAAGACACAACCTTTGGGAACAACGAGTCCCTCGTACCAAACGCAATGATAGGCAACTTCTCGTCCACCAGCGCCAACACACCATGCTTCAATTCACCAGCTAGCACACCTTCAGAGTGCATGTACGAGATCTCCTTGATCTTCAGAGCGCCCTCCAGAGCAGACGCAAACTGGTACCCTCTACCCAAGAGCAGCAACGATCTTTGGTCCTTCAATTCATGCTCACACAGCTCCTTGATACGAGGCTCTAACTTCAAAACATCCTTGATCTGTCCAGGGATCAACTTCAACCCTTGCATGATCTCCCCCCTTCTCTTTTGCTTCGAAACACGGTCGTCAGACAACGAAAGAGCAAACATCACCAGAGCAATGTACTGCGACGTGTACGCCTTCGTAGACGCAACCCCAATCTCAGGACCAGCATTAATGTGCACACCACAGTGCGTCGCACGTGAAAGAGAAGACCCCACCGTGTTCACAATACCAACAGTAAGTGCACCACGCTCCAGGCAGTAGTTCAACGCCAACATCGTGTCAGCAGTCTCACCACTCTGGGACACAAATACACATATATCATCTCTAAATACTGGACTCTTCCTGTCCAGGAAGTCGGACGCCAACTCAATGCTCACAGGGATCTCAGACAACTCCTCAAAGATCGCACGCGTGGCAAGGCAACTGTGGTAAGATGTACCACATGCAATCATAATCAACCGACGCGCACGTCTGATCGCTGGCAACCATGCTGTCAGCCCCCCAAGCAGCACACTGTTCTTCTCAAAATCAATTCTACCCCGCATAGTGTTCAATGTCGACTCTGGCTGCTCGTAGATCTCCTTCTGCATGAAATGCTGGTACGGACCCTTCATGATCTGTGCCAACTCCATCTCCAGTGTCTGGATGGACCTCGTCATCGACCCACCAACCTCCCGTCTGGACCGGTGGATATGTAATTCCCCGTCGTAGATGTGGGCAATGTCATCGTCTTCCAGGAACAGCACCTTCTTTGTATGCTTGATCACCGAGGATGCGTCAGAGGAAAGGAAGAACTCAATGGGTGCAGGGAATCCATCCTTTGATAAGAAGGCTCTGGATTGTGAGTGTCTTAAGTTGAATTCACTGGGGGCAATGGGTAAGAGATTGTCACGATCTGGCGATGTCTTTTCATTAACCATAAAAGTAGATGGTGTTTCTCTATTTGTTGATGGCGGTTCAATTTTAATTTCATTACCACTATTTGATGAATTTTGATCTGGGAAAATATAACTTTCAAAATCTTCCAAGTTATCATCATCCTCTGGGCATTCAACATCAACGAAATCCATTTTCAAATCTTTCTTTGATTTAACACCAATTAATAATGGAGATCCCTTTCTTGTAGCAATAATTTCATTATGATAATGAACTGATCTGCATAATAAACCATATGAACCTTGCAATTCTAATAATACGAGTTTAGTCAATTGATGGAATTCTAAATGAATACCATTTACCAGATTAGTATCATAAATATGTTTAAAAAGGATGGCAATACATTCAGTATCAGTTTCACTTTTAAAATTATAACCTTTCTTAATTAATAAAGTTTTCAATTCTCTAAAATTTGTAATAATACCATTATGAACGATAACAAATTCATTATTTGGATCTGAACCATGTGGATGACAGTTAATCTGTTTTGGTTGGCCATGTGTAGCCCATCTTGTATGAGCAATACCTACATGAGAGACAAAGATATCATTAAAATCTAAATTAATTTTATTGATTTCTCTTTTCAATGCTTCTACCTTACCTATTTGTTTTATTAATAGGGTAGAATCTATGGCAATACCCGTAGAGTCATAACCTCTATATTCTAATCGTTCTAGACCTTCAATTAAAGTGTTTAAAATATCAGCTCTTGTTCTTTCTACCCAATAATTACAATAACCAAATATACCACACATAACTAATTCATGAAAGTAGCGTATTGGTCTTTCCTTGTTTCCTTCTCCTTGTTAGTGTACTCTCGTTGAGTTAATTAATACCAGATGAGAGAGAGAGGATGGAGGAATTTCCCAGGATTTAGAAGATTGGGAAGACACCTATATATATATGTATGTGTATGTTTATGTTTGTGTGTCTGTTGATGTCTATTAGACTCATAGTGTGTCAGTGATCGTTAATAATGTATAAATACATGGTGTACACTATGTAAATATGGAATATGTTGAACACATATATTCTGATTTAGGGAGTAAATTAAAGCAAAATGAGAATCGAAAGAGAACACATACATGGGTGAAGGATAGGTCTGATTATATTATATCAGGACGAGAGAAATTTTAGCAATACGGAAAATGCTTTAAAAACAAACAAGCAAACACCAAATGGCCATTCAATTTACTCCTAGCAAAAGAAAAAAGTATTCCAAAGCTTATGTTTTCCTTCGAGTGATATAATATGTGACAGTTTTTTTTACCTGTTTAGGTAATACGTAACTTGCTTATACCATTCTGGATCAAATAAATGTCATTGAAGGGCCCTTTTTTTCCCCTTCTCTTAATTCAATTGCTTCGACGATAAGGCATTGTAGTGATCTGCCATTACCCAAACAGGCAAACACACATCGATGCCTCTTGCATTCTCAAAAGGTTGCTGGACAATAAATGCTTCAAAGTGCACGGTGCAAAGTGAGTGATCAATTTTTCTTCCCATATTTCACGTTCAGTCACGCGTAGTGAAGAGTGAAATTTTTCATCCTAATAAGAGATTAATAATAAGTGGGAATAAGCTGTCACCCAGCGATTCCGCTGTTCTTCTACGGGGAGGTTCCAATATTCTCTTTATGTTCTCCTATTGAATCGTCACTCACTGCACGTTTCATGACCATCTCACTTCTGTGTTTTTTTTCTTTCCTTCTTCTGGGGCTATGGGGAAAGGCACTGACTGATACTTGAACAGAAAGACGTAGTCTGACGTTTAATGGAAAAAAAAAAAAGATCATTTAAGATCAGGGCAGCAGCAGATCTGTCTATATATAGACACATTCTTTGTGATTCTTGTATTGGCCTCTAAGATGTGATCTCATTTTTTTTTTCATTGATAGTCGCAACTACCCTCTATCTTCATTTGAACATATATCCTCCCCCTATTTCTATACAAATCTAATACACTTTGATATGCTCTTACCACACATCAAAACAAACTGTTCTTTCAAAATCAACACTAGAACCATTAATACCCTTTCAGGTTCTTTATTAAGTCAAATACAGTCTGCACCACCTGACAAAATATTAGGGTTAACAGATTTTTATAATAATGATAAAAACCCTCAAAAAGTTAACCTTACCGTGGGAATCTATAAAGATAATTCAGGTAAAGTAACTACATTCCCATCAGTAAGTAAAGCACAATCCATCGTAAATTCACATTTTAATGAAAATAAAACAAATTTATCTTATTTACCCATTAATGGTAACCAATCTTATTCACAAAACGTTTTAAATTTTATTTGGAATGATTCTACAAAAGGGAAAGGTATCAACCATTTAAGTGAGCAAAAAATTAATTTCACACAAACTTTAAGTGGTACAGGGGCCATTGCCATTACAGCAAAATTTTTATCAAATTTTATATCAAAAGATATTTGGGTGCCCAATTATTCTTGGCCAAATCATTTAAACATTTTTAAACAAAATGGTCTCAAAAATATAAATTATTATAATTATTATGACCCAAGAACGGGGACAATATCAATTGATAATTGGTTGACAGACTTACAAAATTCTAAATTTAAAAATTCTTCAAATGTAGGTTCATCATCACCACCACAATGTATCTTATTACATGCATGTTGTCATAATCCAACAGGGATAGATCCAACAAAGGAACAATGGAAGCATATTATTGATACCATATATGATTTAAATATGATTCCAATTATTGATATGGCCTACCAAGGTTTAGAATCCGGTAATTTAATTGATGATGCATATCTATTAAGATTATGTCTTGATAAAGGGGATTGGAACAATGGATTATATCTATGTCAATCCTTCGCCAAGAATATGGGTCTATATGGAGAAAGAGTTGGGTCTTTATCTATCTTAACTCCATTAAATTCTCATCAGGATTTAAAATCAAAGATTGATTCACAATTGAAACCAATCATTAGATCAGTGTATTCATCTCCACCAGGCTATGGTTCCCATGTAGTAAATCAAGTATTATCAAATCCAGATTTAAAATCGGAATGGTTTAATGATGTACAAAGTATGACGGATAGATTACATTCAATTAGATTAAAATTATTTGATCATTTAAAATGGAAAGATTTAATTAATTTTGAACAACAACATGGTATGTTTTATTTCACAAGATTTAATCCCAAACAAGTCCATCTGTTAAAGACCAAATATTCCATTTATCTAACAGATGATGGTAGATTATCTTTAAGTGGGATCAATGACACAAATATTGATTATATTTGTGAAGCATTATATGATGTTTCTAAATTATGAAAGCAATACACACAAGTAACATTTATAGATCTGTTATATATAGGAATGTTAATAAAATTCTTTCTATTTCATAATAGAATAGCACTATCACGATATAGATTATCTTATTCATATTTCAAATTCCCTCATTGATTGAATGAAATGATCAGAACAATGGACATCATCATCTTCAAGTTTGAGAGTATCTGCAATTAATTTTTCCCTTTCGAGGCATTGTATATTTTCTAGTTGCTCTTCAATTCGGTTCTGGCATTCAATTATTTTCTGTTGCCTTGCATTACATTCATCACCTATTACTCTGTCTTCAGAGCGTTCCTCACCCATATCATAAAGTGAAGAAGTAATAACAGTTTTCCCATTATTACTCATTCCAGTACATCCAGTATATTCCATCTCAAATTTGTTTCCTGAAAACTTTGGTCTTGGCATACTTGATCCTTGAAACTTCCATCTGTCACTACATGGTTGTCCACAATTCTTAACTTTCATTAATCTAAACGTGGATAAGAACTTCTTTACCGCTATACTTTGTTTTGTATCTTGAAGCAACTTATCATAAAAGCCACCTCTTTTGCAAAATGATTTCATTCGATATTATGTAACAGGTTATAAGAGGTGCCAGACGACGTTAATCTGGTCGTTTACCTTTTGCTCAGTATTATTGAAAGATAAGATATACTTATATAGCACATAATAGCCGCGATGAAAAGAGAAATTCCAATAAAATATAAAGGTCAAGAATGATAGTTTTCTTCATGAGACAAGTCTGAATGGTACCCAAGGGAAAGAACAGTCATGATAGAACTTTCAGAGATAGCATAAAACAGAGCATTACTTTAATATTAGCGAAAACAACTTAGAATCAATAAA
The DNA here is from genome assembly GCA_030571515.1 of Monosporozyma aquatica. NCBI lineage: Eukaryota > Fungi > Ascomycota > Saccharomycetes > Saccharomycetales > Saccharomycetaceae > Monosporozyma > Monosporozyma aquatica. Next base: position 96,891 of record JAJLXW010000584.1, read on the forward strand.
TATACAATAACTATACTGAAAATGATCAACGATGTAGGTATTGATAATATCACTCAACAGTAACAGATTTAGCCAAATTTCTTGGGAAATCAACATCGATACCCTTGTTCACAGCCAGCCAGTACGACATTAATTGTAATGGCACAATGTTCAACAGCCCTTGTAAACAGTCCACCGTTTGTGGAACCTCTAATGTAATCAAATTGCTGGCCTCCGCCTTCTTACTCCACACCTCGTCTCCCTCGTTGCAAATAATAATCGGGTG